>JAOXYI010157388.1:0-11515 GCA_028566495.1 Lithophaga antillarum | reverse complement strand
ATACCTTTTTCTATTCATTTTTTGTCTTCAGTAAGATGAAAGTTTATGAATATTGATGTATGAAAAAAAGTTTGTTATTTTAAATATGAGCAGCAAACATCCTTAAGACTATTTTGAAAACAGTTCACAATAAAACCAGTCCAAGCGTATGATCCAATATTATGACATTACCTAATGCAGAAAAGGGGAAAAATGTTTAAAAAAGGCAAAAATTGCATTTTTGGAAACAACTTCCATTGTTATGTAAAGCACCCACAGAGTTGCATCCCATTTCATTTATATCTTTTGTATCACACAGACATTGATTTTTTTACTGTTTGGTTTACTATCAATAAAACATAGTAGTGCTCCATCTCAGGTGAATCATTCCCCTACAACATTTACAATGTTTAAAAAGTTTATTACATGTAGGTTATTTTCTTTTTCAGTGAAAAAGATGTCAGAAGGTAAGAAAGTTTTATTGTACTAAGGCCAAAAATAAAATTAAGTTTGTTTCCCACACTCGACTGACCATGCAAAAATGCTGCAACTGTAAACTTTTTTTCAGTGATTTGCTATTGTTTTTTTTTTAAATGCGAAAATTCTCCGGTGCGATCCGTAGTTTGTACCTTGAGTTATTTCCCTTTACTAGTCACGTAGTCAGTTGAAACTGTTGGGTATTATTCAAAGTCACTGGAGTTCATAATGTTGCATAATATATTTATGAAAGCATGGCATCTACTATAAAAAGTAGCCAACCGACCAACTGTCCGAAAAATAGGGGTTGGGAACAGGAAACAGACATACTTTTAAGTTTGGCCTAACAGCACAGTTCAAGTGTGGAATTTACACCTCTGACACTTCCAGTTTTTAAAGGCACATTTTTTTGTTGTTGTTAATTGAACAATTCAGGTAATATATTTACTCAGATTATCATCAAATCTTGCTATTATGGCAAAATTTTGCTTAACAAAAAATGGAAAATATGAAAATATGTACATTTCACACTTTGTTAGATAGATAAATAAAAACTATGTTTAAACTACAATATAGATTTAAATTTATTTTACTATAAAAAAGATCTGCAATTGATTATTGTGCAAATTTATGAACATGAGAAATATAGATTCTTTAACAGTTTACAGGGGATTACAATATTTCTCAATTCGAAATAGTTTAATATCTTAATTTTAATAACGAGCCTAGGCGATCTGATTAAAATCAAGATATTTATCTATCAAGAGTTGAGAAATACAGTAATTCATGCGAAATAATTTAGAGAATTTATTTCTGTAATGATTTCAATGAAAAATCCAGGGAAACGTAATCCATATATTTTGGTTGGAACTACCACACAACAATTTAACCAACATGTGGTTTATCGATTGTTTAACCAACATGTTTGGAAAGGTTTACATGCATGAAAAATTTGAGAAAAGCAGGTTACCTTGATTTTGATCCTACATAAATACATATGTATTATTTACATTTACATTTAAATCACAGAAGATTTTGTCTATTACATATATCAGCATAAAGTTTAATAGGAATTTGAAACAGGGTTGGCATTGGCAATGGACTTGACTTTAAGGGAGGTCTTAGTTCTTTCATGCACTTAAAATAAATAAAATAACTGAAAATGTATGGGAGTCTTTAATACATGTATAATCTTTTCTTTTTTGCCACTTGACCTTTTTTTTTAAGCTTAAATATCTGTGTGTGTATCAAGCATTAAGAGCAAGATTTAAGAATGTCACTATCACCATTATAAACTTTTGTCATGGTCAAGAAAATCGTCTTCACCTTTGATCTACTGATGTAGCAAAATTCATGTTAATATTGTTATCCCACAATTCAGGAATTTTTCACTGCTTTTCAGGAGTATCTTTAAAAAGCAATTATCTTTTCCAACTTATTATTATTTACATTTAAAACACATCAGATTTAAAACTTCAGAATTGTCTAAATCAAATGTACTAACATCCATGACAGCAGTTAGTTTTCAACAGAATTGTTTATTTGACTTATGAAAACAGTTTATTAAATAACACACGACAGTCATTCACCCTCGACTATTAAGTACTTAACACCCATACATGTATATATAATATTTACATACTTTGTATGTAAGGCCAATTCAAATTAATGTGTAGATTTTCATCTACCTTGACAAAGAAATATGGGGTGGGTGGGTGGATTTTATTTTTTATTTTTTTATTTTATTCCATGTAATGTTGATAATCTGTGTATCCTTGACGAATAAATTGAGCTTTACTTATGTCTTGTGTTCATGTACATGTATGTTCATATTGAATACATGTATACTGGTATCTGATGTCAAAATATTTTGACAGGAAATGAAAAATTGCTTGAAAAACAGTTTTGCAGGGATAGGTTTTTTGACATGGACATGACAAATATCTGGAAATAAAAAATTTGAAAAATAAAAAAATTAGGAGCGGGTAGATTTCAGAGGGACGGATGGGGATGAAAATGTACACATGAACTTGAATTGGCCTAGTTATACTGATAGGTTAGCATTTGACAATTGGCCGATGATCGATTTTCTGTCATCCAAGAAAAACACAATTTGAATAGATGAAGGCTGGATAAAACCCAATACAATTTGAAGACTGTCAACAAATGGCTACCACACAATGACGAGACATGCTGAGAATCTTGTGCATTGAAATAAAAAAAAATTTCACGTCAGATATATTTTTTTCACCAAATGAAAAAGCAGAAATTGCCATCAGAAAACCTGAGTTTACTAGCCAATCACTTCTAATGTTTTAGTTCATGCATGAGTCAGCGACCTGAACCACTCAGCCACACAGGCTCCCCATCCCCAAATTGTTTGTGTGGTGTTAAACTGCAAACAACAATTATTACACTTCTGTTGCAATATAACAACTTTATCATTTTACCACAGAAATTTTCTAGTTTGTGTGCAAAGGGCAATGACATAAATGGTAATGTTCAGAATGTATTTTGTACATATAACAGAAATAATCAATAGTAAATAAAAAAATATATATATAGAAAATTTTTAACATAGGTTTACCTTCTTATATTATTTCAGACAATGGTAACAGCAACAGTAACGGGAGAGCCCCAGAGGATGAAATTTGTAAGATCTGTATGGATGCTATGGTCGATTGTGTACTGTTAGAATGTGGTCACATGGTATCTTGTACAGAATGTGGAAAACGGCTGGCAGAATGTCCAATTTGTCGACAGTATGTTGTTAGGGTTGTCCGTACTTTTAGAAGTTAAAAGCACTGTTTGTTAGTGGAATGATTGTTAAATCAAAAATATAAACTCAGTTATTGACTCAGGAAGTCAAACTTTATATTGTCAAATTTATGGATTTTCTGCAAATGAATTTGTATGCTTTGTTGAATTTGAAAAGTGTACTAACCATTGTTTTATTACAGAATCATGTAATTTTAATTTAATTAAGAAAAATAACTTTTTGCAAGGTATTTTTCGTACAATTTTCTTCTTAAGTGGACAAAAAATAATAAATAAAATTCACCCACCTGTCGAAATTTGGCAAAAATCTGGATGAAAATTGGTTAATTAATTATGGCCTTGGAAACAGTATTAATGACATACACCAGTTATGTTATACTTTTGATAAATTATATCAGAAAAACTTATACCAGTAAAAGTATAATGTAATATTGGTAAAATCTGAGACTTGGAAAATTAATATTTTGATGCATGTTTGTGAAAATACAAACAAACAAACAAAAAATCATAAGAATTGCATTGTTTTACGTTTAAATTTTTAGAATTTGTGATATAAAGATTACCTCATTGTTATGCTGACTTCATACATATTAAGCCAAAACACAGCATACTAATATGGTTCAGTTATATGTTCACATTCTTTGAGTTATCTGATTGGATAGGGGAAGGTCTTGGTGGCCGAATGGTCAAGAAAATTAGTCACATTTACCTGAACATTTCACCACCTTTGACTTCTAAGGCTGTAATTGCATGACATATTGACAAATGTTAAAATGATAGTATGCTGCTAAAAAGATCACAAATTACTTACTGGAGGATCAGTGTTATTCCCTAGGTACTTATGCTTTCTCCAAAAACATGGCTTCCCATAATATTTATGTTGTGATTTGCTTTTTTCATCTTTGTTATATTAGAAGTTAATGTGAACAGAAAACTTCTCTTCTGGGGAAAGTCCCATGAATTTTTTTAGTAATACACTTAGTTTACCACATATAACTATAAAAACTGGTCAGCACCAAGTGAAGTGTTCGTTCCGTTGACAAAACACAATCAGAGTGAGGCCAAGAAACATCCTTATGTGCTGAAATTTAATGAAAAGTGAAGTTAATTATTATGTAAAGGAAAGTAAATGAATCCTAATTAACAATACAAAAAATTTACCAGGATCCTAATGAAAAGTATGGTAACAGTCGAAGATGTTCAAGTTGTGTATGTGTACATGCAAAAAAAAATTTAAGAAATATTGAAAGTGTGGTTAAACAGAAGAGTTAACGATGACCATACAATCACAATTTTGTGCCAAAATTTTCATAAATTTTGTATTATTTTTACCTAGTGGTTTATTTAGGAGAAGCATAATAATTTTGTAGCTAGTGTGTAGGTGGAAAATATTGTGAAATCAGTATTGGAAGATTGATAACACATTAGAGAAATTTTTATCTGATTTTCGATAGTATTAATTGTTTTCATCATTTCAGTGTTTTATATTCACATTTTAGTAGTTGTATTTCTATAAGCACACTTTCCTTGTATTTTTATAAGCACACTTTACTTGTTTCATATCCTAGACATAATTCAAGGATTTTCCATGAATGCTTACATATTTTCCTAAATGTATTGAACATGTAGTTTCATAGATTTCTTATTTTAAAAATTCTGGCTGCTTTTATGGTTCTGTGTTTAAAATTTATGATTTATGGACTTTGAAATTCTACTGAAGTACATGTATTTCAGTTTCACATGATCTGTGTACAAGAGTTCACATCGTGCATTAATTTGAATTACTGCAAATGAACACTTGATCAAATTATAAGATTATTCAAGCCAAGTTCAGAGTAGTTTCCAAGAAATTTAACAAAATACTTGCATCCGTGGAATGCCTTATTGTCTGTCTTAATGATAGCTAGGGAAATATTTACTCTTCCTTTCAGGATTATTTTTATCTGATCAAGAAATGTGTCTATTCTGACATGAATTATGCCAAAATTGATTATAAATTTATTCTGTATACAAATCAGGGTACTGTTTCAGAAATTAGATAGATTTTGATTCTTTTTTGAATTCCCAAAATTTCTCAGTACAGATTATTTGGTTACTATTTATGAACACTGATGTTTATTTATCACCCATAATGTGCATAGGTATCATTTATGGTAGACAGACACTAATATATTATGGTAATGTAAAGTGCTTAAATCTAGTAGCTATTTTAATTTATGGATATTCCAAATAGGTGTTTGGATTAATTACTCAGTTAATTAGGATGTATATTGACATTCAGTTTACAAAGGTTTTCAGATTATTCGAGGTTTATATTATCAAAGTTTCTCTAGATATGTGAAAACTAAGTGCCAGTTTTTAAATGAAGAAACTGAAATACATGAAACAAAACTAAAATCAGTTTGTGTCATTTTGTCAAACTATTTATTTTGGCAATGACAAGTCTGAGGAAAATTTCCAACAGCAAATGAAACAGTAAAATTCTTTTGGAACATGATGGAATTTTTTTTGTTCCAGGAAAATCATGAGTTATGCGGTATTCCACTTAAGTCAGGAAGTCTAGTACAAAGACATTCCTGTAGGGTGCATAGATGCATGATATTTATATGGACTAAAGGTCACTAAATTGAAATAGAAAATTTTGTTTTGGTGAACCATCTTGCATTTCATCGACGTGGAACATTTTGAAATTTGTTGCGGGAAATTAATTTTGTTTTTTGGACAGGAAACAACATTTAGTGTTCATACATTTGAATTTAAGAGCACTATACGTTAATGTTTTTATTTTGCAATACTAATACTGATAATCATGATGTTTTAAAAGTTAAATTTTTGTTTATTAATATAGTTATATTTTTGTTGTGCCATACATAAATTTTATGGTGTCATATAAACAGGAACAAGTTCGTGGAAGAATGTTTTGTGTGTATAGTCTAACTTGAATGGGTATGAGGCATGAAGTTTTACTAGTTGTGCTCTAACATCTCATCCGATTATTAAACACAGTTGGACAGTTTATAATAAAAATATGTTACAAAAACAACTAACTAAATTTATATTTTTGGATGATGTTCGGGAAAGGTAATAGGCAAGGAATCTTAACAGTAGTGTCAGGTTACTGCTTACTGTAAAGCGGCTTTGCTAATTTTGGCGTATTTTCCCAGTTGGTATGCAAACTTTAATTACCAGTCCATATAAAAATCAGACAGTCAGTGATGCATGCACCAAAATATCCCATGAAAAACAAAACATTTTCTCGTTTATTACATTGTTTTATTTTTAAAAATAAGATTTATTTGTCATATCAGTGCTGCATACTCTAAATATAAATTACATAGAAAGCATTGTAAACTAGAGAGGAAGGGAGATAACTCTTCATGCAACTAGAAATTTGGTTGAAATCTTAAGAATTTTAATTTTGTTTTTTCAGTAAAATACAGAATGGCATATCAGAATTAATGTTTTTATCTTGTAATAAGTCCGTTGAGGATTGTTTAGATGTAAATTTTATCATGGGATATTTCCTCCCATGTATCACTGGTACTATGGTGATTGTCTGATTTTTATAAAGACTGCCACTTAAATCAGTGTAAGCCAAATTAATTAACAGTAAGCTTTTTTGGCCAAGTGATTAAGATCGCTGACTCACAACCACTAGACTAACACTTCTGTCATGGGTTTAAGTCATGCTTGCCTCACTTCCTGTGTTAAGGTTTCTAGACACCTACTGAAGGTCGGGGTTGCACTGGTTGACCTTGATAGCTCTCCATGCTGTCCTACCCAAATAAGCCTGGTAGTCACATTCTAGCTGAAAAATTGCTGAAAGTTACAGTAAACCCAACAACCAAACTAAACCAACCTTTGGGAATACTACCTTGGAAAAGACCCCAGCCACACTACTAGAGACCTTAAATATAACATCACAATAGTCGTGACACATTTTGCTTCGAAGGCTTTTTCAGGGGATGTCATCAGAATATAGTGATACTGTGAAGCCATGTTCAAAGTGGGCAGAGCTAGCTTGTCCACCATGAGAGAGGACACATGTCTTGGATACTGGTGTTGCAGATCTGAAAGTACAATATTAGGAAAACAAGGATTGTTTAAAATATGAAGATGAAGATGACTTGTGTATTGTTGTTTTTTTAATACAAATTTTATAAGATATGTCCTTTTTTTTTTGCAGTTGTGTTTGTGCTGATATTGTAGCTTATGCTTCTAAATACACGTAAGTACTTAATATTAAATAAGAGTTGAAAAAGTGATAGAAAAGGTTGTACAAGAAATGTTTTAATTTATGGATTTGTAAAATATAACAAAAAGGCAGTATGTGGATCTTTCTGCAAAATTTTCCACAGAGTTGATCAGCATTTTCCTGATGAATATTATTCTGGGATATAATGTTGACTGTAGTTTTGAAATTTCAGTTTATGTTATAATTAGGATAGGAAAGGATAATGTACTTTTTTTTAAAGTAAGGAGCCCGCGAAGATCAGCCTTGTTACATAAGCATTTCTGCTTCTCGTTTACAACTGTAGTCATCAAGAATACAGTCAGACAAATGGCCAGTGCTCCCTCGTTATACTGCCCCTCTTAATTCATCACCCTCACTTATCACCATCATTTTTGTCAGTCCCTTTTTCCAAAAATTACACAGTTTCTATACAAATTTCTCCCTTGCTTCATCGCCACCCTCGCATATTGACAAAAATTAAGGCAGTCCAAAAGGTGGCGATATAACTAGGGTGCGCTGTATTTGTAACGAAACAAAAACTCCAGTTTTAGTTCCTTTGAAGAACCTTTCAATTTAAATCTGGAATGAAACATGTTATGTGTAAGAAAACAAACTTTTTACTAAATGGTTATTTAAAACTTGTATGGGTATATCTGATCAGACATACATGTATTATAGGTCATCAGAAAATTCTGTTAGACTTATCCATCGACTAAATACTGTCTTAAAATACTTGGTAACTACATACATGTATATTTTATCCAGTGATTAACACTTCCAACCTTTGATCATCCCAGTCTACTAAACTTCAGTTTTACATTTGCATGTACGCACAATATCATCAAGGTTTATCATTGTACTTTAACAGAAAATCAAAGTTAACATTATTCTTTACAAACAAACACAGTGTTGAAATAGTACTGGGAAAATATGTTTCTGAAAGTTTAAAAAAGGAAAGAAAAATAAATGATAAGAAGTGGGATAAAATGTATGATATTCATAACTTATATACAGTCAACTCTTGTTATCTCAAACTTTTGGATAACTCGAAGTGAAATTTTTTACCTTTTACAGTAGAATCTAACTAAATTTACTACTGGTAACTTGAATTTTTTGTTAAGTTGAAGTAAACTGACTGGTCCCTTTGAGTTCAACATAATGAGAGTTGACTGTACGTGTAAACTTATGTATAGACTTTTTTCCCTTTCAGATACATTGAATTTATGGAAAACTCCTCAGCATTAAATGATCTAGCTAACTACCCACAGTTGTTAGAACGTAGTAAACAAATAGGTTATGAAATCTCTAAAGTGGTATACAGAGGATTTCATACACATGATAAACTACAAAAATTACATGACAATGCTGTTAAAACCAGGACTAATCTTAAAATATCTGTAAGTATACTATAGATATGTCATGTTTTTATTGAATGCCGAGCTGAGTATATTAGGTTTGTATTTGTAGGACAATCTCATACATACACATTTGAGGTGTTGTTTTAATATGAATGCTTGCCTATATTATTCAGTGTTTTGACAATGTTTCATGCCACTAAAGAGACAGGGAAAATTGTCATTCTGTGAAACTCTAAAACTGATTCGAGTTGTTACAATAAGACTTGCATAGCTGTGGCCATTCTTTAATTAAAGGCTGGTTGGACAGATTATTGAAAATGTTACCAATACTTCTAATGGACAAATACAATGTGATGCATGGTGGTTGTTCAAAAAATGACTTCAGATAAGGCCTTTTTTTTTTTTATAACGTGGATTATGGAATTTTTCCATTCCAATTATTGGCAGGCAGCGGAAAAAAAAAATCAGGAAAATTTTATTCAAGTCTGGTACGTTTCGGAAATTAAGACCTGGACAAAAGATGGCACAGATTGAAGTGTGTCTGTATGGTTTCTATGAGAAATATTGTGTCTTCTGTTGGAAATAAACAGTTCCTAAACTAAACTTTTGTTAGTTACGAGACAAAACAAGAATTACCGATAAAACATATGAATTTTTTTTAATTCGTACTATTTTTTTCACCTTTTCACCCAATATTTTTTTGTTGAGTTTTCCAAGATCTTGTCGACAGACAAGTAATAAAAAAAGGTGGTGTGATGTTTGATGTAATATTTCAGTATGAAAAAGAGGAACAAGAACAAGAAATGACAGATATGAAGTTAAAGAATGAAAAAGACAGGATACAGCTGGGTTAGTATACAATCAAATTAATGTATTTAAATTATATTATCATTTTCTCTTGGCTTTGTGTGTGAAATTGCACTACTGTCAAAACTTTACTAATGTTTCAATACTTTTTTGTGAATTAATAATACATGTATGTACATAAACAAAAATTTGAACTTTGAACTTCTTATTGTATTTAATTTGTACATGTATATTGCACAATAATTTTTGATTCGGTTCAATTTTTGCTAAAGTGAAGGTAATTTACAGTAACTTCTAAACTGAAAGCCAACACCTGTTTACAAGGCTTATCCTGCATAGATCAGGCCCCGGTGCCGTAAAACTTAAAATATTCTTAAGTCTAAGAATTTACTCGAATACCATGACAACAGGGGTATTCTGAAGTTTTGATTGGCTGATCCTGAGTAAGAAAAAATTCTCAGCCAAGAATAATTTTTATGGCTCTGGGGCCTGGTTATTTATTATATCACATATGTGTTAAGATATAGGATTTATATACGTATGTACATTCATATTTCAGAACAAAAACTGGAAGAAGAAAATTTAAAACATAAACAAGAAATGGAAAAGTAAGTCCAAATTTCTTACCTGCCCTATAAAGTGTCATTTAGGAGATAACTTTATTGTATTTCAGTATTTACAGAGAGCAATTGTTGATTTGGTGCTTGCAGATGGAGTTTACTGGTGATATTCATCAGCAGAACCAGTAAATGGATATTTGCAACCATCAAATCATAGATTTATGTTGGCAAATATTGAAATACAGTACTGTTACCTTTATTATTATGCAACCGTCAAAAGTAATGATTAAAATATTGATTTTTAAATTAACAGAAGTGAAGTATTTGTTGCATTATTATCAATTGATTAACTGTGAATATCTAATATATGTATATGTTGGCAAGTTATTTTGTAAGTGATATGTCTTTTATCAGCAGTTTACACATTTTCATTTTGATCTTACCAACTGATATTGTCTGTATCTAAGTACTGCTGTGATATGGAAAAATATTGGACATTGTCATGGACAATATGACTTCACACTGACTGTGACATTGGCGATAAAAGCAATAATATCAGTTTTTGAAAGTCTCGATGAAAAACATCACCAGTATCACAGCTTGCCATATCGTGCTTGCTGTGATACTGATGATACATGTAATTTTCCTCTTGACCTTCATAACTGCCGTTATTCTACATATCACAAATCTCTTAGCCCATTGTAGCTTTCTGCCAAGAAAAGCTGTCTTGTCCAAAAAATCAAACTAACTGCATGGGAAATGTTTTCATAGTACGTTCATAGCCAAATGTTTCAGGATATTTTTGTCCAACACCTCATTTTGCCCATACATCACCACATTTTACACTGTGATTGCTACTCATTCATTGTTATACTGGATGACTTTCAAATTTGTTGATGGGTACCTTGGAAATATGTGCATCAGTTTTTGTCATGGTCAGATACACAAATCTGAAGACTTGTAAGACTATATGTAAAACCAGTTAATAACAGTCATAATACAATGTACACTATTAGGAGAATTGTTGAGTACTTAAATATAAGATGTAGCATACCGAAGTTATAGTCAAACTCATGAGTCCAAAGGGAATGACAAATACAAGTACAAAAACAGTAGGGATTGCATGAACTCCTAAAGAGTGAGATCACGTGTGTCAATAGTGTAAGCATTTCCTGCTATGCATGCATAACCTGTCGTGCAACTCTATTATGTCCGGTAGCAAATGTCACAAATGGGATTAAGACACGTTCTTTGGCAAATGTTACAGATGGGAAATTTGAAACTGGTGGGATATACTAGGATGAAAAAACGTCTGTTTCAAG
>JAOXYI010157278.1:0-11516 GCA_028566495.1 Lithophaga antillarum | reverse complement strand
GATTCCAATAGGCCAATAAAACTTGGCTTACACCAAATAGGAGGAGAAAATAGTGAAATATCCCAGAAAAATGTATCAAAACCGCGGGAAAAAGACTAATTTCCGGTTGCGCCTGCACAACCAATACTTCCAAGATGGCGGACACCCTCCCCCTTCCAATACCGACCGAGCTAAAACGCGAAAACCACGTGAGATTCTCGCACAAGTGGTTGATATAAAGCCAAAGTGGGGACTTCCATTCGTGCGTTATACTAGAGGGATGCCGAAAAAATGGCGGGAAACACCCCCTTCCGGGGTCACGTGACTTCTGGTCACGCATGTGCAGGAATCTACTTCCTGTCAGGTTACTTTCTATGACGTCATATCCGGTGATGTCACTTTCGATGACGGCATCTCCCTGCTCCTCCTGAGAAATCATAATCGAACTCTCCCCCTCATACTACTAATGGCTGAGTGGTTTCAGATGAGAAGAGTTTTTACACATATTTCTCATTGGGTCCTATGTTAGATTTATATCCTATAATGGCAGTCATCTTGCATGGAGGTCGGAGTCACCGGACATAATTTAGAAAAGGACCAACCAAGGACTATTCCTGTAATGTTGGTTTAAATTTGCCTGACAGTTTCAGAGGAGAAGGTTTTTCATATATGTTCCCACAGGTCCTATGTTAAACTATGTCCCATGGTAGTGGCTATTTTGGATTGAGGTCGGGACCAATGGATACAATTTAGGATGTGGACCACTCAAGGACTATCTCTGCAATATTTGGTTTAAACTGGCTCAGTGGATTCATAGCTGAAGATTGTTATACATATTTCCCCCTAGGGTCATATGTTAAATTATATCCTACAATAGTGGCCATTTATGGTGGAGGTCAGGGTTAACGGACACAGTTTGAAACGGGACCACCCAAGGACCATTCGTGTCATGATTGGTTGAAATTGCCTTTATGGTTCAGAGGTGAAGATTGTTACACATACATTTGTATTTCCCCAGAGTGTCCTATATTAAAGTATATCAAACGATGGGGGCAATTTTGGATGGAGGTTGGGGCCACCGGGACTTAATTTTTAAAAGGGACCACCGAAGGACTATTCCTGCCAAGTCTGGTTTAATTGGCCCATGTTTTCAGAGGAGATTTCTTTTACAAATATTTCCCGAAAGGGTCCTATGTTAAAATATACCCTACGGTGGCGGCCATCTTGGATGGTGTTCGGGGTCAACGATCACAAGTTTAAAAAGGGACCACCAAGGACCATTCCTTTTAGGTTTGGTTAAATTGGCTTCATGGTTTCAGAGAAGAGGATTTGTATATATTTTTCCCATGAGGTCCTATGTTAAATCATGTCCCACGGTGGCGGCCATGTTGGATGGAGGTCGGGGTCACCGGACACAAATTTGAAAAGTGACCACCCCAGGACCATTCTTGTTTAAACTGGTCCGGTGGTTTCAGAGGCGAGGATTGCTACACATATTTCCCCATAGGATCCTATGTTTAATTATATTGGATGGAGGTCGGGGTCAGCGGACATAGTTTTGAAAAGGGACCACTCAAAGAATATTCCTGTCATGTTTGGTTCAAATTGGCTTGATGGCTTCAGAGGAGAAGATTTTCATATATTTTCCCACAGAGTCCTATGTTAAACTATGTCCCATGGTGGCAGCTATCTTGGACGGAGGCCGAGATGATTTTTAAATGAAAAAGATAACGACGGAATGACGACGACGGACGCCAACTGATTGCAATAGTTCACCTCCTTCGGGTCATGTGAGCTAAACATGAATTTCGTAAGTTACAAAATTTTAATATAGAAAATAATGACAGAACATGAATCTCATGAAAATACTTCTCTGGTTTTATTGCATGGCGTTGTAATAATGACCAAAGCTTCCAGTTTAGTGAAACATATAATTCACTGTTGAATGCAAAACAGTTTTCATAAGCAATTATTTCCATTTTTGGTAGTCATGTTGACCTGTTAAACTAAATGCATATAGCTGAAATTTATCAATTCAAACCATAAGGCATTCAATAGAATTATAGTTTTAGCCACTGGCAATTCATGAGTGTTCATGCTATTCCGGCTGCTACGAAGCTCTGTATTGATATTTGATTGTGAAAACTAAAACCGGAGCATAACTGGTGTATTTTGTGCAAATTCATTGCATGTTAATAGAAAATCCGTCGTTAGCGATTTGCTTACATGCTATGCATACAATTTGACGATCTAAATATACAAAGGAGAAGAAACGACATTGATGATGGTGTAGCAGTCGAGAATAAAACTGTAATAGTATATAAACGTATGATACCAATTTCGATGCGCACGACACGTGTTTCTGGAATAACCTAGATCACAAAATGAATATTTATTCTAAATATATATCATGAATTACAAGTACATGTATATTTCATGTAATTATGATCGTCTCGCTTAAACTAGTGTACATGTAATTCTTCAATTTAAGAATTTCATATGTATTTTATGCTACCAAAGAGACAGAAGCGAGACTGGATGCGTGGAAGTTATATGTATAAATAAGTAATTATATAGAGACTGTCCAACTGGCACCGTCATGTCAACATCCGTATCTTTTTGTACAATCTTTGGCAAATATTTCAACCCATAAATACATTTACATTTTATTGGTCAATTTGATAAAATGGTCAAGGAAAGTCTCCAGCCACACTTCAACAATTAATATACCAATTGTGTCTTGTTTAAATCTTTTCGTGCGATTTCCCGCCTGTTTTCCCTGTTCTCTGCTTGGTATTGGTAAAAGAAATAATTATAACATCACGTCAGCAGTGACATCATTGGTAACGATACTAGCGAAGAGGATCCGTACAAAAATTATACTGACGATTGTGCGTTTTTCTAAGAAATAAATTCTCCTAACATTTTCTCCACCAGCCTTGCAGTTAAAATCTAAAATTTAATAATCTCGAGTGGAAAAATGTCGTAAACTACAGAGAGCAGAAGGGGAATCTATATTTTCAAATAAATATATGTAACAGCAATAGTTCAGACTAACCCAGATGAACGACAATTCCAGGCTTCGGGGAGCCTATCATCCTGCCAAGTCAAGGGTTTCTGAGTCCACTTACATTGTAGTTCCCCACAAACCCCTGACAGAATAGGCATGTAAATTTCCGGTTTTCATCGACGCTAATGTGAACCAATCAGAATTCGGTCAATCAAATCGTTTCCTACTTACAATCCGTCTTCCCATTTAAAGTGATTTAGAGTCCAAGCTGCTCCTTACAAACCGTTGCTAACAACTTTTTTTATTATTTATAAACCTTTTCATGTTAAATCTGGCACACATTTTACAAACATTCGTGAATAATGTACAACGTACTAGAAAAAATCCATAACAGTTTTGTATCGGATATTTTCATTGGTCGTTATTGCTGAAGAATAACACACAAAACGGATGGGAACGCAAATGAAAAACCGGCAGATTGTTTCCGTAATCTGTCAAGTGTTTGTGGGAAGCGAAGTGGACTCAGAAACCCTCGAAGATGGGAGCCTCTGTTATATTAAATTTCATTTTATACATTTCGGGAATGTTGATATAATGCTTCGAGAATGTTCACAAAAAAAATAAGAAAATGCTGGAAGTATTCTTAGATCATTTATCAGTTGTGAAATGTGCATACAGTTGTAGTCCGTTTTTCTTTCATGTACACGTGCTAGTCTTTATTTAATGTAAAAGTGAGAACCGAAGTGTATTTTGTATGATGCGGGGAAGCGCGGCGTATAAAAACAATTTGCGAACGATCCTTACTTTTACACTCAAATAATTACATTATGACCTCAACAAAATGGTTCTAAGTCAATGGAAATGCGCAAACCAAAATAGAACGTCCTTTTATTTCTGTATAAAACTTGTCATATAGCACGCCCATTTCCTTTGAACTTGTTGAACGGAGTAATCAATTTCATCTTGACACGATTAATACGCCGTTTAACTTGTAATGTTTTCAAGGTGAATTTTTATAGATCAATTTTTAGTATTGAATTCATATTTTTTAAGTTTTATTTGATTGTAAAAGTGAGAACCGAACACATTTTTAGTATGATGCGCTTCCGCCCATCATACAAAATGTGCTTTGGTTCTCACTTTTACAGTCTATAAAACTACAGATACAAAAATATGTATTCAATTCTTAAATAAAACTGCAAAAATATGTGTTTAATACTTATAATTTCATTCCAATAAATAATTAAATAAGATGACAAAACTCACCTGTAATTCTGAGAGTAATATGATAACAACATATCCATTCGAGCAAGGAATTCGGGTTGATTCCAAAAAAAAAGAACGTTACGGCATAAGACAACTTTTTTATGACGTCGCTTAGAGTGTTCGGATTCCAGCGCCATTATTTCGAGGTCAATAGGTCGTAGGTAAAGGTCGCTTACTAAAAGACGAAAATAAGGAGTTACGATTGATTACGGAGAAAATCCTGTTTTTTTTTTTTTTTTTTTCTTTTTTTTTATTGCGTTAAAACGCCCAACTTTGCGTTGCATGTATATTGCATATCTTTCGCCGTTATATCGCTAATTCGCAAAACTTTTGTCATTCTTAAAAGACGTTTTTACTGTAAACTATAACTAAATAGAATAAGTAGAGTAATACATGTACAGTTGTAATTTAATTATTTTAATTATTTTGTCCAGTAGCAATAATTTAAAAAGTCTTTGATTTCAAATAAAAGAGTTCTGTTGGTGTCAGCTGTCTTAAATGTCTCCCCAAAGTTCCTGCCAAAAGAAAAACGAATTTTGTCAATCTCATGGTTTCAGCCAATGCTGTTGAATAACATATCTAAACTTGGCAAAATTATTTCAAGGAAGCTGTCATAGCAGGCTTTGTTTTAAAAGGGATACAATGGCCAACTATTTATCCCGGTTGATTTTACATGTAGCATGAAAAAAATAAACTTTGTAATGAATACTATCAAGTCGGTCTTGTGACTTCAGATGTACAGCTAACTTAAGTTTCTTATTGTGTCGCGTATTTCATCTCTTTATATACTGTCGGCCAATTCGGATTTCTGATCAAATGAAGGATGGAAGCCAATAATGAAAATTTGAAGCGTCCAATACCGAGTACGAGAAAAACAAGGGATCGAAAGGGGCAAAAAAGGTCCAAATTGAGTGAAAGTAAAGTTGTTACAAATAAGTACATTGTTAGAAGTCAATAATGACAATATAAAACAAACTAAACCTTGCAACAAGGAATTTAGGGCCTACAAGGTCCAACTCACTCAGGCAAAGTTGACCTTAGACGGTTTTGGCTGTTCTGTTTAGGCCCTTTTCGATTATATTGCTTTTAATGTATTTGTACATCTTTGGCTTTCCAAACTTTTGGCTCTGAGCGGTCCTGACGAAGGTTATACCAGAAAAGCGCTTCCAACACAGCAAATTCGGTATGTTTGACTTTGCTCCAGAACTCTGAAGTTGAAATTGTGAAAAACGCAGTGTCCAAATTTTCAGTTGTTGATAAATTGCTCGGCTGATCAGATTTTGATATTTTAAAGACCTACAACCGCTGAACAGTAAAAATTATAGTTCAAATCGAACTTTACCTGTACTTTATCGAAACTGGGCATTTCCTTAAGGTACAAGGCTTTCAATCGAACACAACTCAAAATATCATCTGGAAACCGATTGTTTCTGTTAGTTGGATGAACAAGACAAGTTAGAAGATACCGAGCCGCTTAAAAAAACCGATAAATCAAGACTAGCAGATAAGACCATGTCGATGACAAAACAAAAAATACATGCTCTTTCTTTTTTTTCTTTTTTTTTTTGAGCGTAAAAATGTATTTTTCTACAAATTCCTGAGTATGTGACAACATTACAAAATATAGTCTCCACTGGAATATACAGCAATTTTATTTGTTTGGTTGTTTGTTTGATGTTGTCATGGATTGGAAATGTAAAGCCGATCTATCAGGAGACGAATTTTATTATGAGAATAAAACGTTTTCTTTGATCAGTTTACGATACGATTACATGTTTTTTACCTTGAATAATACAAGTTTACTTGCTATTATAATAATAAATAGATATGTCCAATTTAAATTGTATAAATAATTGCATGGATTTCGTTGATATCTAATTGAACGTTATTCAAATATTCTATTCGGTTATTTGGATGCCGTCATCTATACTGACGGACAAAAGAAAGGATACAAAAGTTTTTACAGAACTTTTGTGATTTATTTTGAAAAATGATATATCATTTCTAAGCAGGACGGAAGCAAGAACTTCAATGAAAAAATTTAACGCTCGTTTCCAACATCAGTTTTTTTTTTTCAAAAGATGGAAAACAGCAAATCTCAAATTTGAGCATGATGAAAAGAGTCAGATGTTTAACAAGGAATAAGAATGCCAAAGTTTTAACTAAAATTGACTGACCTTTGATGAGTTAACACAAAATGACGGATGCAATGAATTTTAGAGAAAACAATTTAGGAGGAGCACTTTTTTAATCCATGTTTTGGTGAGCTCCGAAAATTTTATTGCGTGAATCGATTCTTTACATTGACAAAGTTATCCGTGCAAAATATACATGCTCAATTCGCCGTATTTTTGTAGATCTGCACTTTCAAAGTAACGGTTCAATGTTATGGAAACGCGCGTGTATCCTATCTTTTGTCGTTGAGTATATTAGGACGATCTCATTAAAATCTTGATTCTATTGACCTTACAGTTTACATGATAATAATGTTTAGCTTAACTTCTCGTCAGAATGTCTTTGATTTTCCATGTATGCGCTTTTACTGTATTTGTTGTTTTGCCAGAAGCAATCCTCTTCGAAAATATAATAGTTAACATCTGTCAGTTACAATCAAAAGCAGTCCAGTTGTGTTTGCCCATGTTGACTCTGATCAGTCATGCTGATAGGTTAAAAGTTTAACTTGGGTATTAGATTATGACTAGATCTACTTGTACTGTCTTACAGTTGAACAATAGTTTGATGTTCCAACAAGAGTGGCCTACATATATGTTAGATCTGAAAAAAATCTATCTCTGCTCCTTCCCAACAAAAAGCCAGGCATCAGAAAGGCCATCTATCTTTAAGAAATGAAAATATATTTGTACATACAATTTCGAGGAATACTTTAGACTAAACCGACTTCGTTTGTAAAACCGTACATTAAGAAGGGTGACAATTCACATAGTCTTAAAGAGTGGAAAGGTATACCGGATTTTTCACAATAATATTTTACAAAATTCGTTGTCCTTTGTTTCTTTCTATGACGTCGTTTGATAATTGGATAGATGAATCTGATACAAATGTACAATTGCCTTATTTACTGGTACAAGTGTCAATTAGTTTTATACACATTGTTAATACTGTACTTCAATTTCTATGATTTTTGTCATAAAAGGATGTTATTTGTCAACCTGCTGTTCACGTTATGAAAATAGTGTTTCCTGTGTTTACAAATTGTTTATAAGAACGTGTCATTGGGTCAAGTTATAAGATTACAAAGAAATGAATCATTTTAAAACGGATGTTGTCAGCGTCATCATTGTTTCATTTTTTTTATTAAAATTTGCATAAGTGTTCATATCTTGATCAATTTGCCGTTTTTTAACAGAAATGGGTCACAGTATTGTGAAACGAGTTAGGAATTTCAGGCTAACTATCTCATTTTTTACTTGTATGGTTTTAAATATTTAGATATAGAGCAAATGAAAATTTACGAAATTTGTGATTAGTAGAGATCTCACATGATGCAGTCATCTCCCGGCCCCTGTCTCCCACTATACCAAAAGCCTTTTCGCCCCTCTAGATAAGCAGGATCGAGTAGCCTTTTTCAACAAATTTATCTGCAAAGTTCAATTCAGTGGATTTGTAGTGGCAGATAGTGAGGAGCATTTGAGGATCCAGAGGAGCTTCTGGAAACTTTTACCAAAACAGGTCAGAACTAGTCAAGTTTTGGGTGGAACACTCCTTTTTTCGCCAAAAAAGCAACAGAAAATAGGGTAAATTTCTGCATCCGCATCCGAAGACTAAAGAACTCCTATAAAGAATGCAAAATGGAATTAGGTGATATAACGAAAAACAAAATAATATTCACTATGGAAACCGTCAATCACATTTGTGTAATTATTTCCTCGAATCACTAATTAGCCAAATGACGAAATATAATCAATAGAGCAATAATCTACTTAGATGTGAAATACACTATAATATTACCGTTTTTGCCTTGTTTATGTTGCTATACTAGTATCGTATTTTTCGAGAGTCATCCTTAAGTACAATACATGCATAGTGTCTTGAAATATAGGGTTGGATTGTTGGGGTTAATCGTAACTTTCAGCCATTTGTCAGCTATGTCATGACTACCAGACTTACCGGGGAGTCTGCACAATTATCAAGCTCACCGGTGAAACCCCTGACCATATGTAGGTGTCTGGAAACCTTAACACGTGGAATGGGTCTAGCGGGGCTCGTACCTACGACAGCGGTGTTAGCTTTGTGGTTACGAGTCAGCGATCTTAAGCACTTGGTCATCCAGTCCCCCTCCTGAAATATAAAGTTTTTATGCGGCTGAGAAACACATGAAATGCAAGACCTGTGGTGCTTTCCATTATGCGGTTTGAACCGCAAAAATCGGTTTTTTCCTGGTTGTTTAGTGAGCTAATGGGTACAGATTCTGGTTCAACTGGTGCAAACCGCATAATGGAGAAGAGCCCTGTTTTGAGCGGAATACCAATATTTTTTATATTTACACTATGCATGCATATAATAAAACATAATCAGAATTAACATAAAAATGAACATAGTTCAAAGACAATGCAATGTGAGCAGACCCTTTATAAATTCTTGATGAGATGGGTCTCCATGGGTCTTTAGCGTCACGCGTGATCGGTAGAATATGACGAGCGTGATACAAGAAAGCCTAAAGACGCGTGATATCGCACATTTTAGGCTCGGAAATCTGGGGAAAGTTCAAACTTATTAAGCGTAAAATGATATTCTGATGTAAAAATATCTCTCAGTCAAATGTTACCCAGAATAGGATCCGTTATTCTAATCCATTTATCAGAAAACGGCATACCGTCACTGGTGTTATACAGCAATCATAGGAAGACAATTACATCCAGCTGACGATCAAAGAGGCTTATTGTAGGCTTGAATCCGCTAGATAATATTAAATACATCTTCTGCTAGGCATTTCCATCTAACTTAAATATTAGCGAACGTTTTCAGTAATTTTGAGTTATTTTGTTCTATGGAAGCAAAGATGAAGTATGTTTGAAATAGGCTCTGGGCATTATGATCAGGGCGGGTAACACGCTTAGAGCTTTTTTAGAAGATCCTTACCATTCTCTTTTCATGTGACGAAAGAAAATATTAGCGGGTTTTGTATACAGAGCTGGCGAATACAAATACAAAAACTTTCTTTCCCATCAAAGGCTCCCTTTCGGGCAGAGTAATCAAATGCAATTTAATACAATGATTGAAATGATTAGATTGATTATATGACAACAACCAAAAAGAAACTATTTATAAAAAGAAATAAAATACGATAAAATAAAGTGACTGAGATAATCTACGATAGCGAGTCCAGGTAGAAACATAACCAGTGGACTTGCAATTTCTTTTTTTTATCACCTTATAACCATACAACAATTTATGATCATGTAGCATGTGTAGTGTGAAAGAATATTTTGTGCAACTAATTATGGATTATTAAAACGTTTATATGTACATCTTTCAACAATCATGGCGTATTTTAAGGGCAGCAAGTTTCTTACAGTTTACAGCGATTCAATACATCGATCATAACAGGAGGGTAATGAGTCGTTTGCACGCATGGTAGAAACGAAATAATAAGAGAAAGCGAGTCCAAGGATTTTATTTTTACAGTATGTTTTTATTTGTAGAACCATAAGTTTCATATTTCTTTTGCATTGCATAATTTATGCTATTATTAAATTCAATTTTTGCAAATCCAAAATAACCCGTCTGTCATTTTATCAGACAATAATAAGCTTGGTGTGTGTCATACTTCTCTTCCGAAGCACTTGTTCTTAGCAGTTTGTCTGAAGTTTATGTTGTCATACATACATATACTGAGCTCTTTTGCTATCTGGATTATATTGTTTTTGCCTTGTCTTGCAGATACTATGAGCATATGTATTCTTCACCATTTTACTAAACTCTTTGACATCTTGGTATTATATTTATTATGTAGCAATAAATAATTATACCACATTAAAACTGAAATTTAGAAGATCTAAAATCTCCAGCCGAGAACATTGTGTACCAACGGAAAAAAATTGAAATTGTACCATCCGAATAAAATAAAAAGGGACAAGTTTTAGTTTCAAGTGAAAGGGAGCGGAAACTTTCAGCAATTACTGATCCATTTACATGTTTATTAAACGAAAAAAAAGTAAGAACTGATATCCCTTTGAAAGATGAACATTTGCACGCAAAATACATGTACATCCCATGAAAACTAAGAATATATCAAACACATCGAAGAACTTGAGGTAGCAGGCTGAAAAAATCGCTACCCTTATTATGTTTGACGTTTAGAATAGAATAGAAACTTTCAGCCATTTTGGGGACCTTTGTGGCCGAGTGGTTAAGGTCACTACACATGATCACTAACCTAAGACCACTGTTGTGGGTTTAATTCCCTCTCGATCCGCCAAAACCGACATCCCACGAATAATAATGACTTCACATTTATACATTAAAAAACTACAATGGTCACAAATTCATCAGTTTAAATTATCCTAAAACTTATTTAACTTACTGCTCCACGAAATCGGTAAATCTACTAAATAATCGTAAAACGTGAAAATTTTTGATTTAGTAAGCGGGAGGCGTTATTTAGGAGCAATAAGCCCTTGATTTCGAGAAACGATATCCCCCATTGAGACCCCCTTTGAGTGGTATACACTCTTATCAGGATCTGGGTACTAGGAGACTACATTGTTGTATATTTGTATAGCAGACGAATAAAGCAAAACTTTATTTGTGTGATTAATCATCTATTTGCAGGATAAAATGTGACAGTGTTATTGTACATCTGGTGGTGATCAGTCAATACTTTTTTCTTGTACAATTCTAGAGATCGTAATAAATAGACATTAATCCTGGCAGATTATTTCCTTACCTTTAATTGCTACCAAAGTTATGAAAAAAGGCTGTTTATGGATTCATATCTTGCTGTCTTTTACATTGTTTACATCCCATTTGATATGTCCTTCACCTAGAACAATTCAAACACATAAGCGGAGGCAACTGACTTTTACCAGACCGATCAATAACATACAACTGTATTGAGATTAAACAACAGGAAACATTTAATTACAAGTATTCAATTTTCCAAGTGGACAAAATTATCTCATCTTATTCAAAATATTTTTACCGGGTTGTATTCATATGAAATACACAGAACGTATTATTTTTATTTTTTATTTATTTATTTTTTTTTTTTTTTTTTTTTTTTTTTTTTTTGTTGTTTTTT
>JAOXYI010157168.1:0-11517 GCA_028566495.1 Lithophaga antillarum | reverse complement strand
TGTACATATTACTGCTTGCATATATTTGACAATAATTGCATTTTCCTAGCGTAATTTTCGTAAGTGGCCATGGCAGTGGCAAAGTGAAGAATGACAATTGTTTGTTTATTGTACTTTTCACACTATAAATCAACATGATCTGAGGCAAGATAGAGTGGTGGAGTTATGAACAGATGTCGTACAAGTCCGATATAGAACACGGAGAGCAAAAGAATGGTCAATTATTAAAAGTAAATGAATACTTTTTCTGCATTTGTAGCTAGATCAAGGACCTGGATCAGAAATTATACATATCAAACACACATTTCTGATCCTTACGTGACAAGAGAAAGTAAGCAACACTACCCACAGGGACCTGTCGATTTTTTAGACGCGGATTTCATGTAGTGGATCTATGCTAAGCCATGACATACTTGATTTAAAAACTGAGCAAATTCAAATCTCGGACAGAGAATTCCTGGAATCAAATTGTTATTTCAATGGATTTTGAGATCTAAATTGTACTAATGTCATACTGAATTCAAAATATTCCATTAACATTGTATCTTCAAGATTCAGTAATGAAGATGTACAACTGTGTGTTGTATGTATCCATCATCACGCCAAGCTTTACCTTAATTACAGCGAACTGATTTAAAAGATAAAAAATCTTACTTTGTACATGTATGTATTTAAACACAAAACATCAGAACTACTCTTCTTCAATAAAATTAAATGGATGCACACATTTAGCTGTAGGGTGTAGGATGTTGTTAAAACGTCCGTATTTTAATGAGAAACATCGACTGAGAAGACAGCTGCTACGAACAGAACTACTTTGGTCTTCATAGGTTCGTTGAATATAATCTTCCTCTAATAACAAGTAACGATTTCGTAGTTGTTCGTATTCCACTCTTTTTGTCTCATAGTTCCTGCTTTACACTAATTTCTGTATCCTTACTTTGACAAATGTTTTTGTGTTCACGACACATTATATGGTGCACTAGAACGTTTTGAATTCGTTTAATACCACACGCCAGAAATTACTTTTGGTCGTGTACTTTGTCCTTCGATAAACCGGGGAATGCGCATGTTTGGCTATTTCATTAACGTCAAGTATTATTTGACAGAATTTATCACAGTTTTCATCCCTACGGAACGACCAGTTATTAAAAGATTGCTGAATAGATTGCTGTTGAAGTTTTAACTTGTTGATTTGAATGGATAATATGTAAATGTTGAAATAAGATTAATTTTCTCACACACACACACACACACACATAGATATTTCTATATAGGTGAAGATAATGGTCAAAATCAATAAATAACTCTGTAAAATAAAATACAACAATGACAAATACAAGTTCATGTTTTCATTAATTGTTTAAAACATACAGTCATTATAAGTTTTACGTGACTGGTTGATTGCATATTTCAAAAAAATTAACGAACTACACTTCAATCACACCTAGTTTAATTTCTATGCCTCTTACATTCTGACTAAGTCGTTAATTGTATTCCAATCTACTACACCAATGTTGTTCAGTATCAAATGAACATATTTTCGCTTTTTACAATAAACTGCATAAAAACTAAATACTTTCATCATTTTAATATATAATAAAAGGTCGAACCCTTACATATGCCAATCTTCAATTTAGATTACCAAAAAGGGTTGGGGATGACAAATTGCAAAAAAAATAATTCCTACTGTTATGTAGGATTGGGTTATTACATTCCACTGCCACAATACTATCAGGAGCTAACAGAAATACGGTATTGTATTCTTCCTCAAAATAAAATACATTTCTAAAACACCAATTCAATTCACAAATATATGAATACAACTGATGAAAGTTCGTTTGTTATGATAGCGAAGTAATACATGTAAACTTGAATTTACACAGTTATGAACTAAAATTTACATAGTTACTTGCAAGATTAACATGTTTTGGTCTAACTGTATAATTGCCGTTTTAAATAAATTACCGTCTTGTATCATAAAAGCTGAATAATACCAATGCGATGAATCAGTGATATATGGAATACACTCTTTCCGTAAGTAAAACCATACAAACTTTTAAAAGATGAAAATAATAATGACAATTTGTCATCTCAAAAATATATAGTTTCAAAACGGGTCACGAAAATAGCTCACACAAAATGTTAACTTCGCAAAAGAATAAAAATATATAAACTTACTGTCAAAAAATGCGAATTCAGTCGAGAGGTTTTTTATCCAAAAGATTTAAATTCAATTTCGTTACACAAACGTCCAAACATTTTCAAAGAAATTGCGAGTACTGAAGCTACAGTTTAAAATTAAAGACATTCTAAGATATTTCATTGCTTAAATTTTTTTATTGAAAGATCTTTGAAAGAAATGATTGATAAAATAAATACAAAAGATATAAATAACTCACTGCCACAATTTAAACAATTTTTAAAAATTTTTTCTTGCCCCTTTTGTCTACTGGATTTAACACTAAAAATTGAGTTTTAAGCATACAGTTTAGGAACTGTGCACTTCAGTGTTGCTTATCAACGGTCACGTCATATATCGGATTAGATGCTGCGTTGTTGTACTCAAGCGATGATGATCCAATACCAGATCCATTATACAGAGTACCACCTACCTTTGAAGGTGGCGCGCTGAAAACAACATTAGCATATCCCCCAGAAGTCGGTTCCGTACTGAATCCACGATTAACATAATTTCCATGTGTCTGTACGTATTGTTGGGCATCTACAATAAAAGAGTAACTCCGTAATACATCAACGTTTGAAAGCAGAAGTTTCAAAATATATCGTTATTTATGGTATCTTGTAGCTAAAAAAGAGCCGTTATTTATTTATTTATTTGTTGATTTCACAACGTAGTCCGATTTGATAAACATTTCAGTTATATGTCCTTTGAGAGAAAAAGAAGCGTTCAATCGAAAAACTGTATTACTTACTGGTTGTAATACTTATTTCCTATATTGTTAAATGTCAAAGAAGAAACGTTTTTTTCTCTTCATACGAAGAAGTTTTGTAATCCTAAGGTCTTTTATTTTCTGAAATGTTTAACAGAAAAGTCGCTGAAAATTTCAGAAAAGCAGAATATTGATGACTAATTATTAATTGAAATACAATATTTGTACACGATACAAGTCAAAATGATGTGATGAATTGTAAATATTTAGAATTGGTTGAGAAATAATTTCATTTCAGGAAGTTCACAGTTCGATAACCTTTCTTAGAACAAACTCAAAACTACAACATTATTTAAGATTTGGTGTACAAATAGCAAAATTCTTAAAACAGAATAAATTTTAGAGAAAAAAATCGAATGCCCGGTAGAATCCATAACATCAGTATAACCCCTAGCATCTGAAGAAAAACCAACATTTCGTGGGGAAATGGGGTAAAAAAATATAGATACAAGTATACTGAAAAACTCATTTAAACAGTTTTAAATTAGTACTGACAAACAAATCGTCACTTCCTTCAACCAGTATGTTACACTGATAAGATAAAAGTTATATTTGAACGTTTTAAACGGTAAGTCATAGTAATGCAACTAGTGTTACTGTGACTACATAAGCTAGGATTGCAAACTTTTTGAGGTAAAGATAGTCTGGTGCTGAGTACTAGTTGTAGGCTAATATGGAGATTTTTTTCATGACCATGTCCAAGAGCATAGACTAGCATTGATTTTTTCAGTAAATGTTTGAAGCTAGAAACTAAGCTGCTGATAATATCTCCGGGGCAGGCTATCCCACTCGCTAACAAGAAAGAGTTGTTAAACGAAATACCTCGCGCTTATTGGAAGAAACTAGGTGTCTTCTCAGATCGTAGTTTTGCGTAAAGAATGAAGATTAATCAGATAATCATTTGTCAATTTATTTACAATTTTATAAATATGTTAATCTGTAATTTTCTGCTTGTTTTGGGGGTTCTTAAACCAATCTCTTAGAAGATTGGTTACTCTGACTGCACCAGGTAAGGTTATGCATGCACAACGCTGAATGTTTTCAATATTATCCGAATCAGTATCACATGTAGAACAATTGTCACAAATAATATATACATAATCTGCAAGTGTTCGCACAAATGAATTCTAAAGTTTAATCCATAATCTAGGTAATTAATGACAAATTTTCTTAGAATAATTTCTAAACAATTGTTACTTCTTTTACAGACTGAGTAATTTTATAACTGAATATAAGACCTACATTGTTTATATGTGCTTATAACATGAAAAATGTTTCATATTAACATTGTTTAAGATAAGAGGTACTAGATGTTGCTTTTTTTTAAGAAACTTGTTTAATATTAACATTGTTTCAGATAAGAGATGGGTGTTACTTTTTTATGTCTTAACTGCATTAAATATTACCAGCCATTGCCTTGGCCACGGATTCAAGGTTTCCAAGTCGTCAACATTAGAAAGGTCATGTACTTCTTTAGTGAAGAGACATGTAAGTATTGTAACTGTATATAAGTCATGATGTTATGTCACTAACACATACCAAAATTATCAGAAGATTGCAAATAAAACATTGGGAACACTGCCAGAAATGGATTTACCCAAAAAATTCGGACCATTTCAAACTATTCTCTTAGAATGACCTGTCAAATAATTTTCCAACAGATCAAGCAGAGAGCCACTTACACCAGTCTGACTTTGAAAGCAACGCCTTTATTTCACACTTTATCAAAAATTTTGGAAACATCATGAAAAATGTTTCGTAGATCTTTACCATCACCCAACGGTTTATAGATTTCATGGGTAATAATAAGTATTTGGTTAGTGTAGAGTGCTTACGTTTTACTAATAAGTAACTCGTGGTATGTACAAAATTCATAAAGTGATTAACAGATTATCTTAGATACACTTGATAAAAAACTGTGGACTATAATTAGACTTTTATTCTTATCGCCCTTATTTCTGTAAAACTTGGCATACATTTGAGATTTTTTCATACTGATGGATAGTAAAATATCTGTATAAGGCGGTGTTTGCCGATTCATTTTTGTTATTTCTCGTAGAAATTTCGAATATCGATTTTTAAAGTAAACGTTATTAGTCTTTCATTTATCATCGAACAAAATTTTTCAGTTATATTTCAAAGTAAAAAATACGACTGGAAGCTTCTTTAAATTTGTAAATCCATCTAAAGAAATGTGGAAGGAACAAGGCAAAAAACTTATGGCACTCATATTTTGATAATGCAGTGTTATTTGATTAGTATTGTTGATAAAACCAAACTTACTGTCTGCATTAGTTGTAGTGATATAAGGTACTTGTTGCCTATTTGTTATTACTTGTCCTTGGTTAAACTGCCTGCTTCTATGTAACGTGAAAATAATGACTGCCACTACAACTCCAATCGCAACAATAGTTCCAATCACAATCCCGGCAATTGCTCCAGCTGATCTGATACATGAAAAAAAGAGAAATTGTGGAACAAAAAGGATACATGTAACAAAAACTCAAATTAACTTCAGATGATGGCTAGTAAATATCCTTTTTTATACAATATTACAGATACATACTTTAATGATAATTCCCAAAATCTTTGGGTTTTACTTTGGTTTTTTTCTTCATTTTTTGGGAGGGGTTAGGTTGTTTTTTTTTCAACAAGTATACAACAAATATTTGCTGATATCACTTATTTTCCAAGTCAGTGAAGTTCTTACATGTACTATTTAAGCTAAGCTAATCGTAAATAATTGATGCATTATAAAATTATTATAAATTTTATAATCAAAGACTAATTCTCAAAATCCCTGTTTATATTTCTTTTTTTTTCTTCACAAAAAACCCTATTTTTCTCCACAAAAAAACCTTATTTTTTTCAAAAAAATAACTCGAATATCACCCACTTTAGAAATCGATCAGGTACTTGATGTTTACTAGTTAACTGCAACAATTTATTATATACCAAAATATTATGAAAGTTATTCCATAAACGAAGACTAATTCTAAAACTTGTAGTTTATTCAACAAAAAAATAAGTTCTCTCACCAAAATAATTATCGAATATCAAACATTTACGAACTAATTTAAGACCTTGATTTTAATGATACCACCAAAAAGTTTTGCATTCTGATATTTATTATTAAAATTATTCCACAAAAGGTTACCAATCCTCAGAATCATTGTTTGTTTTCAACAAAAACAAAAACAAAACAAAAAATTCTCTAAAGTAATTGTCGAATTTATTGCATTCCGATATTAAAGCTATTCCATAAAGAAAATATAGTTTTCAAAATCCTTGATTTTCGAACGAAAACTACGTTTCTCCAAACTAGACGTAGAATATCACCCATTTTCGAAGTCATCCAAGACCTTAATATTTAATTATTGCATGAGTAAGATCAAGTGAATAGCTAGAACATGCACCTCCGCTTTACAGACAGTGCCCGCCAGAGTCCCAATTTTCAAACAACACGTGCTGCGAACTTTAGGAGATACAACCTAATCAAACAAATTAGTTTAAAAATAAATTCATAACATGGTTTGTTGGAGAGAATGTACTTATACCGTCTAACATAAAGTGTTATGATCCCTAAGAAGTCAAACAATAAATGTTTGCAAAACCAACTGATCTCCTAGTTTTGAATTTGATAACATATATCAGAATTATCCGTGATCAGCAGCCGATGATTAATTGGCCCAAAATTGATAAACGTCGCATTACAACTCTCACGCCAGAAAATAAATTCATTTCTATGTGTAAAGAAAGTACTCTGAAAGGAAATAACTTTTCTAACATAAAAAGTAACATCTTACATGGTGTAATGGTGTATCCAGTGGTTAGAATATATCGAGTAGTAGTAGCTGGTAGTAGTTGGATAGTTTGTAGCAATCGTATAGGTGAAAGTTGTAGTAGGGTAGGAACTCTTGGAGTAGGGACAACACGGACTGAAATAATATGAACAGCACCCGTAAAAACAGTATCTGTATTTGGTAGTTCCGTAGATACTGTAGTAACTCAAAAAGCTACACGTCGTGGCGCTGGCCAAACCTAGAAATTTAAATATATGATACATGTTTATTTGTATACTGTTTGAATTGAATATTATTTTTCGAAACATAAATCTTCTGTCTTCATTACCAACACACACTTAGAGAAGTTCATTAATTTCGAATTTGTCAGGACGTTACATATGACACGACAGTGCAAAGACTATACGCCGTAATACGTGCTTTCAATGGCAGAAGCTTAAAAACCTAGTTTATTTAAAACTTTCAAAACTTTCTTATTTATTTGAACAGGAATCACTGTACTGATAAACGTAAAATGCTGAACTGTAAACTAGCACGTGAATTATCAAAATAAGGCTTCTTTTCCTACTTCTGATGATAAGCAAGAGTTTTACATTTAAACGATAGAAGCAGTGTTCTTATTGTTTGTTAGATAATAAAATATGGCTCATTGCATCCCCTTTAACCATATTAGCGTGACAAACCTACATATATTTAATTTATCTTTACATAATACCTGTATTTAAAATGAATGAGATAATTGATTTCGTTACGAGTCAGCTATCTTGAATGCCGTACATTTTCCATACTCAGTATGTTCCCTTTGAAAGTTGACACAATATTTCTAAATAAAGACACCAACTTATACATGTAGAGACATTAGCACTGAGAAAAAGATAGCATTTAAATACTGAGAATTAAATATTTACCTATCATATAAGATATGAGAATAATTCCAATCATTTCTCCTGAAATATAATGTCATCAACATTAAGTTGTTCCAATTGATTTATTTCGGTTTGAACGAACATGCGCAGTAATATTATCCAATATATTTATCACATTTCATTCCTACATTTTATTGTCTCAACATTATTTTATACTTTTGGCGGCAGATTCGATTACTTAATTCGAAGTTCGATTCCATTTCTAGTACTTTTATGCTTAAACAGCCATGGTTTATACGTAAACTTCTGATAAAAGGTCCTGAGGTCATAAGTTATTTGTTGATGTTGATAGAACTGTTAGACGCCTGAGGAAGTAGAAATAGGCAAAAAAGAGAAAGGGATGCGAAAAATAGATACAGAAAAATATTTTAGGAGTCGCAAGTCGTACAACTAGATTAGAACAAGATAAAAAAAAAAGACGAGAACATCAAATGGACACAATCAACACTGAAAATAAAATTAGAGCAACTCGTACTCCTATAAGAACTAAGACTCAAATCAAGTGCTCCGCCAGGGTAAACAACAGGTGCTGTGCAAGGGTAAGCATTTGCTGCCCCTCATGCAGCAATCCGTCAAGCCATTGAACGGTCTTTTGTGGGAAAGAAGAACAAGAAAAAAATACCTCCTATTTTTCTTTAATTGACGACGACTGTTGAGAAATATTATTTTCCTTTTGAAGTTTGTAGTATCACTTAATATATCCTGATTGAAAAATAATACATTTTGGGTACAACATGTATGTAAACTCTGTCTCTGTATATATATGGCTGAATGACATAGAAACTTTAAGTGTTGACCAGTGTGTTGTGAAACTTGAGAATATTTTAAAATATACTAAAGATAAAAGAAGTTCTTAAATTATAGTTTCATTTCGTCTTGTAGGAAATCATACTACTCAAGACAATCAAGACGTTCAACTCAAACAAGTAGTTAGCAAATCGAATTGTGTTTAGTTTGATACCAGTATTTAAGCCTACACATGCAAATCAAGCCTTGGTTGTTTTACACGGAAAGGTATGCACTTAAGAAAAGGTGTGCAATTTTTTTAGGTAATTTTTCAGAAGGCTATAGGGGTCAAGAACATAAAAAAAGAATCGGACAGTTTACGTATTCGACCAGTCTTACCATTGCAATTAAGTAATTTGATATTAAACAGGACAAGATTCATTGCTTAAAATCTTATATTTCCATGGACACATTTTCATGTTGTAAGACAGGTGTCCCAACAAATACTTTCACTGACAAGACAAACACATATGTACAGTTGTCTGCTCATCAGCTTTGATACAATAATACAAACTCCTACTACTACATTTGGGCTTGTAGTATAGAACTAAAATGATCATTTGTAGTTTGGTGACAGTGAACGGTATTGTTCAATTTTTCGTTGTAATGTTAAATTATAAGACCTGTAGTATCTTAATTACGTATCCATGGTTCACAAGTGATTATTCCAAAAAATCTTACTACACTATAGCTTCTGCATAATTGTACATCAAACAAACTAATTTACATGGTAGTATGCAATCTCTGTGTTTCGGTATATGTTGGTAAGGATAAAGGTTGACTAAACAATCGAATGTGTGGCCACTGATCTGGGAAAAACAATAATGAAAATTAAATCGTTTATGAGCATTTCGTTCAACCCGATCATTCTGTCCTTTATATGGAAGTCCGAATCTTTGAAATACTATACCATGCTACCAACCAAAACTTGAGTACATCCCTCAGTACACAAAAAGATTAATATTGGATAAAAGAACTTGGATGCGCTATTCTGTATGGTTCCAATGACCACAATGAAAGTATAGATAATTGTACAAGTTCTATGAATAAAACAAATATTTTAACACCAGTACTCGTCGACGACGTAGCCATGGTCATCGTCACTACACTGCGTGACGTTTCCATTAGAGGCCTTCTACCTTATGTGAAGAAACCGTTTGACGTTCATCACATTCGTACTAAGTTGTATTCTCTACCACATTCAAAACTACATTCTTTATACAACACTTATTTTGAAACTCCAGTTACAAACCCTAACTCAACTATATATAAACTTATTGCTACAGTCTTTTACATTGGTCAACATAGGCTATTTAAGCCTAATAAAGGAAGAGCCAGAAAAGCGTTCTTTCCTGAAGTTTAAATTGCGATAGGCCTGGATGCGATCAACCCAAGTAATACGCTTCATAACAAAACTGAGGTCCAAAGTACCTCCATATTTTAAAGACAAGATCTCTTATTTCATATACATGTACCTATACCAATTGCAACTTTTCAGTTACATGTTTTGTATGTTCTAAGTATTGACCACTTCAAGTCCAAAACTCCCGACTATTCTTGTTCAATTTCACCATTCAAATATCGGCCTGCCGGCCACGTTATTACTGGTGATATCAAACAATTGCCAATGACAAAAATGCAACATTTTAGCTACAGGTCCCAATTATCGTTAGCCACAATCCATTAACTGTAAGTACAATCCAAATTGCTAATGAATACAGTTGAGAACTATGCAAGACAATGAGTGAAAAGTAGAATAGGAATGGTTTAAGTCTGTGAGGTCATTTATATTGGGTAAAATTAGAGTCAATAAGCGCTAGAGCTCCTTCTATTTTTAAGGAACCCCAAGTTGCGAAACTCTGTCCCACCTCCAAGACAAATATGCATAGTTCCAGCTGATAATGCCCATAAAATATCTTGATCCTCTATAAGGAACATTTATTTGACTGACTCATTAAGCAATTAGGCCTAGACAATACACTTGGAAACCCAACCTATACACCAACTACAGTATCCAAGAAGGAAATCTTTGAAAACCACAAGCCTTGTTGACGATGTTTGTTAGTTATCCCGATATTACTTCTAACCCCAAAAATTTAACCTTATCCATAATATTTTCTCAGATGGGAGTATTAAAAATCCCAGTTTCGGTCTAATTATTCATTAGCTGTGGGATATCGTGATGCAATAAATGTAAAAGAATAATTTACTTTAATAAAAATCCCATTTTATGCAGGGAAGCTTTCATTTAATAAAATACGTTTTATGTACTAGCTTGTACTCGCAAAGAATTCAGTTGCAATATAAATATGGTTAACCGCTGGAATAGCAAATTTGAAACTTCCACGTTCTTTGGTTTTTGTAGTCTTTTAAATTTTGTTGTAATATTCTTACGTCTTACAACCAGTTTTAAAAAAATTAATGTTTTAGTAAATCCTACAAGCCTCTAAATCAAGAATAATCTATGATGCTATATATACGCACAGTTCGGCTCTTTTTTCCAAACCATTTGATTAAACATTGGTTTCCTTGTTTAGTAAGGGTTAGAAGGTTACTAATTTTTTCTTAACAATTAAGAAAGTCGAGCGCTTGCGAGAGACTTTTTAATTGTTCAGAAAAATTTATGTAACCTTCCAACCAACTTAAAAGGCATTTTTTATTCGAGAACAATAGATCAATGGAACCTGATGACGAGGTGTTCCTATGTTCTATCCTCTGATCTTCTGTTTGACCACTGACAATTTATTTATTACCCTGCAATACTATAATATCTACAACAGCATGTTTTTGTGCCATTTTAAGGAAATCTGTTCTTGAGGAAGGATGTTGTAACTTGTGAATTCTGTGTTTTATTTTTGCATTGAGTGTCAAGTGGCGGTCAAGTGTTCGTTAAAATTGGAATCAATGGACAGAAAAATCTTTGGAAATACAGATTAAATTTTTAGTTTAAAAGGACGTGTTAAATTTCAAACTAAATAAGAACATAAATGATAAAACTAGTTGTGAAATAAAGAGCAATCAAATGTTTATTGAAATTGCAATTACTGT
>JAOXYI010157060.1:0-11518 GCA_028566495.1 Lithophaga antillarum | reverse complement strand
AGGGAATGGGGAGGGAAACATATGGTTACCGAAAAATCATGGACGGTATTTTTTTTTTTTTTTTTTATTTTGAAGCAAATAAAAACAGTTTTGCAGCCACTTTTTCTCAGGGGCGGCGGTGTCTGAGAACCAAACAATTTTTTTTACCTGGCCTTAGTTAACATTGTTATCAATACAAAACACATGAAGAACAAATAAAACCATCTAAACGCAGGTTAAAAAACCATTGTCAATCTAAAAGTGTACTTAAAATAAATGTCAGACCTGTTTAACATGCAACGAAAGGAAAAAAACATTACTGGATTGTGACAATCCTATCGCTACATCGGCGTGCGTGCTAGTTGATTATGATGTCATAGTGAAATAGCATGGTTTATTTATTAATTTTTATGATTTAACAAATTTTGATGATATGGTCATATTGTTTATCTTTACAGCTCCACAGCCACCAAGAAGAGATCCAAGAACTTCGCTTTCGAAAGAGAGTGGTAGACAGATTGCTGAGGGATTGAATGAATTAGGTGCTTATTTTATAGACAAATTTTCCTCTTGGGATGACTACAATTTCGTTAAATAAAGCAATGTTTCACACAAAGTTTGCAGTTAGATAACTCACAGTGAATGAGTATGGGTTGTATGAAATATAAAAATAACATAAAAAATAAATTCAGGATTGAAGTCAGTCAAAACAAAAATATTTGTACTTTGTTATTCAATACCTGTATTTAATGTGAAAGTATAAAAATATATAGGAATAGATTGGATGATTACATTTATTACTTTGTCCTGGGGGCTGCATAAAGAATTGAGTAATTGATGACATTTTATGTAAAATTGATCAGTATGTCTCATACTGTTATTTCATTCACGATTTAAAAAGGAACATTTGTTTATTTACTTATTCAGAATAGATATGTTGTAATATTCCATCAGACTAGACTATACTGGAAAAAAAACACATAGATTTTTAGCAAATATTTTAATATTTTGTTGGTGGAAAAGGGGAAAAGGGAGGGGGAGGGGGTATTCTGATTCCTAATTTTTCCATAAAGTTATCAGGAAAAGATTTGAAAGTAGTAAAATGGGGTAGGATTATTGTGATAATTCAGTAGAGTTTCTGAGAAAAAAAAAATTCTGGAAAAGATTAGCATCATTTTCTGAAAAAATAATAATCTTTATTTCCAACATTTCTTAATAGTTGACTCTAGTTCTACAATAATACATGTAAACTTGTTTCTTCCAATTTTTTTCATTGTAATTCACTTTTCTCGACATTACCTGTTACCAGTCTTTTCAATTGTATACTCTTTTAACAGGCATTGAGGAGCAATCTAAACCTGATTCAGATAAAATATTATCTGGTAAAGGTTCACATTTTATTTTTGATATTGTCAGTGTAGCTGTATTCTTTTTCATCCATTCTTGCACATTTCCAGAGTGTTTGCACCATTTTTGTAGCTCTGCAGTTAATTTTGATAGCAAAATTTTATTAGGAGTTAGCTTGTTTATACAGAATGTAGTATATTCATTGTTATAACAGTAAATTTTAGATACGTGTTCAAATCACAGAAAAAATGAAAATATTACAGACATATTATTAGAACCTACCTATTACTGACAAATTCTATCACTTAAATTCAGAAATAAAATTAAACACATGTATACTCCAGTCAGTGTCAGTGATTCCTCAGTCATTGCTGAAGCAAAAGACTCCATAGACCTAATTTGTATAAAATTTGATTTAAACTATTTTATGTTAAATGTATCATTCACTTTTATAGTTATACTAATTGGTTGCATGTAAAAATTGACTTTTTACCATAATGTGTATTGTTGATGACAGCTTCTTAAAGATTATTGAAATTACAAGATGGCCAATCAACCATATGATTGTTGAATCCGAAATTTTTTTTTAAAGTTTACAAATGTCCAAACATCAGCAGAAATAATGGAGTTCAGATTTGTGAAATTTATTCATAGTAAATATTGTGCAAAGCTCTCTCTGCATAATGAATTTCAGTGTTTGCTTTAAACACATAAAATTTGCAGATTGTGCAGCCTACAGCCAAACTACTGACCAAATATGCAAAGTCTGTGTTGTTCTTGCATCTTGCATATGCTTTATCCATTGCTTTTGTCGTATTTTGGAATAACCTATTAATTTTGTGGGTTGACTTCAAAACCAGCTTTCTGAGGTTTATAACAAATAATGTATGTACTAAAGTATTTGTACATATATGATGAGTGAGTCTTTGTATCCTGAAATTTCTGTCATGAAATTAAAATACCCATACAAATTGTGATGTGGGGCACATTACTGAAAACGTAAAATGAATTTTTGGCGCAGTAAAATATGAGATTAACATTGTTTATGTCACAAAAAAGGTTATTTGTATTCTAATTAAAGGCTTCAAAACATGAATTCAAGTTATAGAAAATGCATTCACAAATGTAGTAAAACATTCAAGCTAGTAATTTGTGCATTTTATCATATCAATTTTAAGCATCATAGAACCTAAATGGTGTGCATTGCAGTTTGAATTCTTTTTTGATGTATACCAAAATGTATAATGAAACATTTATTTTCAACTAAATTCCATTTCTGATGTTAATTTTCTTTATGTTTTCAGATCAACTTGATTTAGCTTTAGCTGAGTTTGAAAGAGAGAACATGCAACAGCCACCTGTTACAACGGAACAGAAAACTGCTTCCATCAGGGCAAAACATGCATCAAAACGTGTCTCTTGTGTGGACTTATCAAATATAGAGGGATATGATTCAGAAAAAAGTAGTGAACACAGAAGTCCTTCTGAGAGAATTATACATAAATTCAGTAACGATCGAAAACAGAGTGCAATGGAACGATCACACAGCACTCCTGATTTGCGTGATAAGAAACCAGAGCCAGTATATGCTACACCTGTGGTGCCAGGATCAGCAGGTGTACAGCGTAAAAATGATGGTGTTAATGTATATGCTGTTCCGGGGGATGATAGTATTTCCATGAAAAGTTCTTCATCAACAATGGAAAGGCCAAAAGGCCCTCCACCTCCTCCTCCAGGAACAACAGGGTCCAAACGACCTGCTCCGGGACTTCCAAAGGAGGGAGAAATAGTTCAACCATCGAAAACTGAAATGGTGTCTATAAATACTACTGGTAGTAGAACTTCACTGTATGCTAGACCTGAAAAGACAGTTACAACTACACAATCAGAACAAGATTATGAATCTAGTTTTAGACCTGGTGCTTCGGCTAAAATGACTGATGAGCCAAAAATTAAAATGATGGCCCATCAGAGAAATTCTAGTCTTGCTTCTACAAAATCTGCCGATTCTGGAGGCAGCCGACAAAGTGACGATAAACATAGTGTTTCTTTTGCTGAGGATAAAGTTTTTGACAGTGCTAAAACATATTTACAAAAACATCCAAATGCCAAATTACTGGTAACGGCAGATGTTCATACTGCTGTGAAATCTAAAACTAGTGACTATGAACCAGAGCCTGATTATGATATGGATGATGATAAAGTTAAAAGTAAAGTGACTGTTATTTCAGTTGGGGACAGAAAACCAAGTGATTCTGATTCAAAAAGGTATACTGTTCGTTCAGACATTCCTTCTGGTAACATTCCACCACCTCCATCAGAACCAGCACCACAGCCTCCAACAACAAAATCAGTGGCATCAACTCAGCCAATAACAAAATCTGCAGCACCTCCTCAGCCAACTGCAGCAAAATCTGCAGCTCCAAAACCACCTTCACCAAAATCTAAAGCAGCTGCTCCAAAAATAGAAGAAAAGAAGGAGGAAATAATTATACAAAAGAAGGAGGAAGTTAAAATTGAGGAGAAAGCTAAACAGCCTGAATCTGTGCCATCGGCACCACCAGCTCCGCCAATGCCCCCGCCAGCACCTACTCCTCCCCAAGCTCCTCCTCTGCCACCAGATGATGCCCCTCCATCTCCTTTACCAAAATCTGCTCCACCATCATTAGTGAAGTCTGAGGTGAAAGTTAAGCCAAACAATACTACACCACAGGGAGTTCAAGCTGGGGATCTTCTGGCAGCTGTCCAGAAAAGACAACAGAGAATGGATAAGGAGGGACTAAAAATTTCTGCCCTACCAACAAACAAAGAAGGTCCTCCTGTGGATGATAATCAGGCAGCCATAATAGCTGCAGTTGCTAGGCGTAGGAAAATTCTAGAGGAAAAAGGAGAAAAATCTGTTGTGGATGCAGTTGAATTAAAATTACATAAAACAAAGAAACTACAATCAGCAAAATTAGCCTTTTCGAGTGATAACATTGGAAAAACATCAGAAAAAGCAGTACCAAAACCGAAATCACCAGTTACTGTAGCAGTAAAACCAGAAGAAAAGGTGGATACTAAAGTCAATATGAAAGTGGAAATCAAATCTGAAAGTGCAAAACAGCCACCTAAATCGGAACTAAAACCCATTTCTAAGATTCCCACACACGAAAAAGGAACCTACTAAAATCATGAGTTCTGTCAATGGAAATGATAGCAAAATTCCTACAAAAACAGAAATTAAAAAATGTTGAGACTAATGTGAAAACATCAAGTTCTGATAAACCAGCAGCAACTAGCACTCCAAAAGTAGAAAATAAGGAGAACTCTGTCAGTTCTCCTCGTGGTACTGACTACGTTGCTCTTGCTGAGAAAGCACGACAGGAATACTTGCAGAAGAAAGCTAGCCAATCCTCTCTTCGTGTTACTCCTACTAACAATACACCAAAAACTGTAAATAAACCTGGCAACATATCAAATTCTCCAGCAAAAACTGTGCCGTCATCACCAGTGAAAACGGAAAATACAACAAATTCTGCAAAATCATTAGTTAGAGATCAAAACAAAAATATAATATCTACGGGTATAGACAGAACCAAGGTGTTTAGTTCAGTGAGTCAGATACCAAATGGTAATTTAAAAAACAATTCAGCACTTCCAAAAAGTAAGGAAAATGGTGTTACATCTTTGAAACCAACAAAGGATACTGATGTTATAAGCCAAAACAAAACATCTATAAGAGACAGAATAGCTAGTTTTAATAAGACAGATAATTCAACATCAAAAGTGAATGGAAAACTTCCAAATGAGAAAGTTAATGTAAAAGGAGTTACAGTGGAGAGTTCTGTAACAGACAAATCGGCTTTATTTCCACCCCCAGAATTTGGGGATTCGGTGCAAGTGGAAATTATTCTACCTCCAACAGGTTTTGATAGTGGGAGTAATTTCAGTGATGTTTCAAGACAGAGCTCTGTGTTTAATCAGGAAGACAATGAAAGTTTAGTGTCATCTGTTTCTACGATTTCAACATTATCTGATGATCAAGCAGACTCTGGATATGGGCGACAGAGACATAATTACGAGGAATTAATTGCTCCTCCGCCCCCTGGATTTGGGGATTCAACCTCAGATCAAAGTTATGAAACAATTCCAGCAGTTATTCCACCTCCCCCTGACTTTGAGCAGGGAAAAAGTGGCACATTGAACAAATCCAAACAAGCATCAAAACCATTCAGTGCCAAATCTATTGACAGTTGGCAATGTTTGGATGTTCTTGATTGGTTAGACAGTTTAAATTTATCGCAATACAAGTCCAGTTTTCAACAAAAGTGCATAGATGGTAAACGATTACTGAATCTTACCAGAAATGATTATATAGACCTAGGAGTAACGCAAGTTGGACATCGAATGAACTTAGAACGATCAATTAAGAAACTGAATTTACCTAAAAATATTGTCTCATCTAGTCATTTGTGATTATATATCTTATAAAAAGTCATTCATTATGTAAAATATTTAACCATATTTGAAAATATTTTTGCTATATCAGAATTTCATATGTGTGCTAAAATTATTTTGTATTTTGATCGCATGGGGTTACAACGAATTTGATTTATTTATTACTGAAACCAAAAAAATTTAAAATGAAGATTTCGTCTTTTTTTAAGCACATTGAAAGGATGTGTGTAGGGATGATTGATAAAGATGATTAACTGCTCTATAGACATTCAGAAAAGACTAGGTTAAAGAATTTTGTCCAGAATGTTTTCTTTTGCCAATAACATAATGAAATGTAAAAAAAAATAATTCAGTATATGAACAGAAACTTGGTAATTCACTTTGTGGTTGTGACAAATATTAAGTAGACGTAGGTTTTAATTTCTGTGAATTAAAGTTTTCAAAAGATATTCATGTAACTTAGATATCAGAGGTTGTGGTTACCAGAATTTTCATATCACTGTCTGAGTCTAACTGTGATAATTTACTAAATGGTGAACAAGTCTTCCAATAGGTTGTCAAATATCTAAAGCATGGACAAATTTTGAGGGGTGAGTGGTGTGCCAATTTCTAGTGAGGGACATTTGCTCAGTGTAAAGTATTTAAGTGCTGTGGTGGATTGATTTTCAGAATGGAATAATAATAAACATGTTAAAACTATACCTTCATATTAAGCTAATCATTTATACACAAAATTTTAATATTTTCCTATAAAGAGACATTCATTGTGTATCTTTCATACAAAAATGCTGTTTATTTTTTCGTGAATTTCATTAAAGATTTTAGATAGTCATTTGAATATCACCAATTTAAAATCTGGCCTTTTATTTGAAATTATTTATTAAGACAAATGTTTTAACTATTATCAAGCTCTTCCTCATCACTTAAGACTTCTTTAGAAAACATAAAAATAAAATTGTTCCTTTATTTACAACCTTTTTATACTGCTACTTCCTCTTTTATTATTGATTTATAATAAAAATACAGACATTTTATTTTTTTTGTGAAAAAAATAACTGTTTACATTTTATCAAAAATGTTTAGTATAAAAATCAGAGGAGGTCAGAACATGTACAGGCATTTTCAGACTGACAATAATCATCAGTTAAATCTGGCAAACATATTTCGTGCAAAGATAAATTAGAATATGTATTTGTGTATTTATTTTTTTTTTTTAAATCAGTATTTTCTTTGTTTTACCTCATTTTCAATACTCGTAAATTCAGAGAATCATATTGTTCCTAATACTAGAAAACCCCATACACCTCAGCGCTGAATGGACAAAGGGAGATTACTTAAATTTATTTTTTGGCCAGTGAGGTAGAAATAGTAAAATTGAGAGTAGATATACATTATGTTTAGTAACATAAATAATTTGTTTATTAATAAAGCTTTATTGAGTTTTGAATGATTAATTTAATTAGTTAAATTAAGTTTTCCTTGGTGTAAAAATGTACAGTTGTTATATTTTTAATCATTTTCAAGAGCAGGTATCTCTTATTTTTATCAGCATTTTTACTGTGATACATGATTTATTTATCATTTCCATTCAAATATTGTTCATATTTGACAATTATTGATGTAGTATGATGCATCAATATGTAAAAAAATTATAACTACAAGTTCAAGTAGAGCACGATCTGTGATAATTCTTAAAAACTATCTTAAAATGGACACAGTCTTACAGATATATTATTTTGTAAGAATTTAAAAAAAAAATGTTATTATTGCAAGGGGCATTCTTTTGTTGAAATCTGCATTTTCAAAGTTTTCAGTTGTATTAAAATTAGTACAGTTGAAAACACAGAATGTATCTACCCATTTAACAAAAGAATGCAGTTTTGCAGATAGAATTTGAAAAAAGTGTTGCATAGCTTGAAAAAGGCTCTTCACACATAGCATGGCTTCAGCACTACAAAACATGTTTAAACATGTAGATCAGTACAACTTTAAGAGAAAACATATTGAAAATTTTTATATTTGAATATATTCAGAGGCACACAGGATAATTTTAAAATGTGTTTTTAAGGGTGCTTTTTTTAAAAAAGAATACAGAATACTGCAAAAAATGGCACCTTTCTTGAATATTGGAAAATGTTAATATAAAAATGAGAGATTGTTCCAATTTGTTAGATTGAAAAAAAAAATCAGTTTGTTTTATTGTTGAACATATTTTTCATGCAGAATAAGGCTATAATTAAAATAAATGTTAAAAGGGTAAGCAATCTAGATCACTTCAATGTTCGAAATTTTTTATCTTCATGAAATGACTAGTAGCCATTATTGTGATGCTCTACTTGGACTGATTGTAAAGATTATAGATAAAAGAGTGCAAAATATCTACCAATATATTTATTCTGGAAAAAATGTGTTAACACCAGAAACTATTATTGTTTTGTTATAACTAATTGATTATTGTATTCCAAGATGATAAAAATATATTTAAATTATAAATTTTGTGTTTTGTTGATGAAGGGATCTACTTTAGTATCAGTTCATATTGTACTGGTGCAGTTCATACAAATTTGAAATGTTTTGCATACAGAACGACACATTACAAAATTAGTTATTGACAAAAAGTAAGAGGAGAGGATTCTTCTTGTTTAACACAATAAACAAAACTTCAGTTTTTTGCTTTACATTCAAGTACAGTTCCACTTGAGGATCAGGCAAGCAGTAATACATACTTACAAAGAAAGAAAAAGACCTTTTTTCAGAATTTTTAAATCAGTTTTGCATATAATTCAGAAATATTTCATTTGATATGGTATGAAGATTCTTGTTACAAGATTTATACAGAGGATGCACTAGAAATTGTCCAAGAAGGGGAGATAACTGGATAGGAAGGCAAAGATTTGCATAGAAAGCACATGGAAGTAAAATGTCTTAAAACATAAACCCAACAAGTTCCTTCTTAAGTATTATATGTGTTTTTTGGAACTACAAAAATAATTTTTTCATGGATGTGTCATCTGTCTATTATAAAGAGCCTGATTTTAATGTGGACTAATACTAAACATCTTGGTTACATAGAAAGAGGTATGACAATTTTGTTCTCGGTCACACTGGTTCTTTTCAGCTGAGAACTCAAGAGTTAGGAGATATTTGCGAAATCATTTTGTTACCCAGATTTGAATAAAGGTAGTAATCGAGTAACTATATCATGTACGTGTCATAACATTTAGCTAATCATATTTACGGTAAATGTTTCTATATGCAAATTCGGGGCCATGGTAGTTTCAACTTTCGGTAAAAGTTTTTGTTTTCAACTACAGTTGCAATTGAAAAAGGCCTATCTGTACCATTTTATACTTTCATATTTATATATGAACCTACATAAAAACTTAAGTATAAAGCAGCAAAACTTTGGATGGCATCTCTGTTTATCAGTCTGTACAGATACTGTATTATCCATAAAACCTAAAAAAAATTCAGTGAATTTTAACAACTCTGAATTCTTCAGTATACATTCACATTCACATTGTGCACCTGAAAATTTTGCTATCATATTCATGTATACCATACAATATACCAAATTGTGGGCTATCGTCTGCAGTTGTACCTTGTCTGCTGAATAAGCTTGAATAAAACTTGTATTTAAGATGTACACCTTATATTCGGGTTCCTCTGAATTCAATTTTTTGGGCACTTAAAACATATATCTTAGGTAATGAAAGAAATATTCATAACTCATAAATCTTGAAAGGATTGCAAGAAAACTTTAATACAATCTTCATTTCATGTTGAAGATCTGCGCCTCCTATTTTAGTGCACTCTAGATGTTTTTTGTCATTTTTGTTGTTAGTTCACCTAAACCCAAGGATCATGTGAGCCGTTGCCATCATTTTGTATCTGTCATTGTCATTAGCTCTTCACATTTCAATTTCTCTCTGAAAAGAAGCAAACTTGGCTTGAATATTTGATGGTCCCCTACAAAATTAATGTTTTTTGTGCTGATTAGAGGTTCAACATAACCACCAGAGAAAATAATTTGTTTTGAATAGCTGAAATTTCAAAGATTCCCTGGTTAGAAAACACATGGCTGATGGAACCATTATCAGGAATGTAGGAATGTTTCTTTTTTGATCCTGTACAAAGTTTGTATTTTTTATACTGACCGAAAATCCAAGATGGCCACCGCCATAGTTAGTAGGATCCTTTAGGAATGAATTTAAAGCTCTTCTCAGATACTGTTGGGGGCCTGAGTGACTAAATGGTTTAGGTCGCTGACTCGTAACCACTAACCTATACCGCTATTGTTGGTTTGAGTCATTCTTATCCCACTGCATGTGTTAAGGTTTCTAGACACCCACCAAAGGTTGGGGTTTTCACCTGTTCAGCTGGATAGCTGTCTGGGCTTTCCGTCCCATGTAAGTATGGCAGTCAATATACCTATAGCTGAAAAACTGCTGGAAGCAAGATCCGTATATATACGATCCTAGCTGAAAATGAAATAAAATGCAACAACTCATTCCTACCCTGATAACGCTGTCATATAAACCACTACTTGACAGAATTGTTTGTTGGATGCTACTCAGTATTTTACCTGACAAGGCCTGAAGGACCATGTGAGCTATTGCATCACCCGGCGTCCGGCGTTAGATTCTTACATTTCAGTCTTTTCTGGAAATCTCTTTGCCAAATGGAACCAATTTTGGTAGAAATCTTCCTTTGATGATCCTCAACAAAATTATAATTTTGATGCCGTTCTGAAGTTCAAGATGGCCACCAGTTCTGATTGGCTTAAATTCAAAGAACTTCTTGTCAGAAACTACATGGCCAATGGAACTATAACTGCATAAGAATGTTCCTTGGATGGTCCTCTATTAAGATTGTACTTTTCATGGCAATCTGAATTCCAGGATGGTTACCACTGCAGGATATGTACTTTTCATGTCAATCTGAATTTCAGGATGGCTACCACTGCAGGACATATTTTAACATAGGACCCTATGGCAAAAGCATTCAAAGATCTTCTCAATACTATGAAAACAAACCTAACCTGTTCACAAACGATCATTGGATGGTCCTCTACCAAGATTATAATTTTCATGACGATCGGAAGTCCAGAACAGCCACCACTACAGGACGTAGTTAAACATAGGGGCCTATGGGGAAAATATTCAAAGATCATCTTCGTAGAAACTGTAAAGACAGTTAAACCAAAACTGGTCATGAATGATCATTTAATGGTCCTCTATTAAGATTGTAATTTTCATGCTGATCGTAAGGCGTAAGTCCAAGGTGGCCGCTACTACAAGGACATAGTTTAACACAGGACCTTATGAGAAAAAACAGACAGACCTTCTTAGGAACTATGAAGACAATTAAACCAAAACTGTTGATGAATGATCATTTAGTGGTCCTCTAGCAAGTTTATAATTTTCATGCTGATTAGAAGTCTACCATCTTCTTCTTAGAAACTAGGAAGGCAGTTAATCCAAAACTGTTCCTGAATGATCATTGGATGTTCCTCTGCCAAGATTATAATTTTCATGCATATCAGAAGTTTAAGATGGCCACCACCATAGGACGTAGTATAACATAGGAACCTATGGGCAAAATATTCTAAGGTCTTCTTAGAAACTATGGAGACATTAAATCAAAACTATTCATAAATGATCGTTGGATGGTCCTCTACCAAGATTGTAATTTTTATGCCTATCTGAGGTCCAAGATGGCCACCACCATAGGACGTAGTATAACATAGGAC
>JAOXYI010156952.1:0-11519 GCA_028566495.1 Lithophaga antillarum | reverse complement strand
AAATAATAGCACTAATATATAGGAATTCAAACGTTCTTCTCATTGTGTTTTCAGAGAGAAATATTGCTAAATTTAATAAAATGATCCTAATACCAGTTGTTGTGGCAGCATATATAGTTTCTGGAGCGGTGAATTCCTTTTGTCAGATGTACAAAAGAGGTAATATCTAGTTAATATAAGCTGTATAAATATTAGCCAAACAAAAAATGAATTTCAACTAAAGAAAACAAGTTATTGTTATTAACAGTGGTGACTATTTCCAATATCAACATAAAAATGGATTGAGGATTATGTTTGGACTGTTTCACCCCTACATTATGTACAACAACTAGAATACAACGACACTACTGAGAACTACTATCAAGGCAGCGACTATGCATATGATTTTTATTAGGGGTAAGAAATATTTCTTGGCACGAACATTTTCGATTTTATAACTCTAGGAGGTTAAGTCCTATCGGCAATACAGTGCTTTATTAACGTCTAAATTATTGTCCACTTTGCGTAATCTCCATAATCCTATTCTGATGTCAACTGATTTTGTATGGATGTATGTGCAAATAATCGTGTCTCAAGCCATCATCTCTTACGACAGGAAAACACGTTATTTATGTTTATTTCTACAAGTTGAAATTCTTATAGAAACCATGAAAATGACAAATATTTTCTGCATCGGTCGATTTTTCAAGCGAGAACACAAAAAGTGACCAGCTTTGCCACTAGCAAAAAATTGCCAGTTGATATTTTTACAGTGTGCAAATAAAAATCAAAATGAACAAATCCAAATTTCAACTTGCAAAGTCCCAATATGGCAGCGTTAGTTTCGAGCCCTGCGGTAATTCTGACCACACACAAATAATTTGTCAAAATTTCAGATTTTAATATAGAGTTATGACACATCTTAACTCTTATAATTCCAGATACTAATTTGTGTGTTGTACAAAATGCTAAAATAGGGTTTTCGTGACCGAAATGTGACCAAACTTCATAAATAAGTAAATCACTAAAGCCTGGGTGAGTTAATGTCATTACTTGACGCATGTCTTCCATCCTCGTCGTCCGTTAACTTTTTCATTTTAATATTTTCCTCTGAAAGATTTGGATCAAATTTAACCAAAGTTTACATGTACGGTCCTTGGGGGGAAGTCCCCTCCGACAGTTCCGCTTTCTACCCAAAATGGCTACCTTTATCAAACAATAAAAAATCGTCCAAAATAACCTAAACTAGCTTTTTTAAGCGAGGACTTGCTCAAAATCGAACTATAACTTATCCATTATGACTTGTTTAACATACATATTTCAGTGAAATTTGTATTTTGGACGCTTTTATGTGGCTGTAAAAATTGGGCCTATTTTTAAAAAATCATAAAAATCTTCTCCACTGAAACCACAAAGCCAATTTCTACTAAACTTGGGAAGTACAGTCCTTGGCTAGTTCTCTTTCAGAATTGTGTTCGGAAGCCTCGCCCTCTAGTCAAGATGGCCACCATTACAAGAAATATAAATATCGTCAAATGTCCAAGGTTGTTTAATTTTAAGCGATAATTTGATAACAAATATAGCTGCATGGTGGAAAGTTGTTTAATATATATTCCAGTTTTTCAGTAAAATTTGCAATTTTGCAAATTGTAGCCGATTATGGCAAAATTTGGGTATTTTGAAAAAAAACCTCTCTTCTTTTTGAACCACATGGCCATTTTCAAGCAAATTGAGAATGGACTTCTTTCAAAAATGTGTTTGACAGTCCCCAATCCAAAATTGATGCAGTGACTACAAAAATTAATTTATGCAAATGTTCAAAACCGCTTGATATTTAGCCAGAATTGTATAATAATTGGACAATGATTACATGATATTTTCTTGATTGTTCAATGAGATTTGAAATTTTACTGATTTTATTAAATTGTGCAATTGGGCCTATCCTGAAAAAATTCATTTAAATATTAAATCATTTAAAAATCTTTTCTACTGAAACCACAAAGCCAATTCCTACTAACTTCGGAAGTATATGTCCTTGGCTAGTCCCCTTTCAGAATTCTGTTCAGAAGCCTTGCTCTCTAGTCAAGGTGGCCACCATTACAAGAAAAAAAATATATTTCATGTTCTGTAAAACCACAATTCAATTTCAACCAAACTTTTAAGAATAATCCTTGGGGTGTCCCCTTTAAAATTATCTGGCAGCCCCGACGTCCATCCTGGATGAGTGACGTTACTTAAATTGAAATTTTATAAAATGGCAAAAACCACTTTATCTAAGGCCAGAACCGGCTCAAATTTTAACTGTAGCTGCATGATAATGCTGAATATTTTTAAAAGTGCCTATCCGGATTCTTTTAATTTTCAAATTCTCAAATATTCTGGTCATGGGCTTAAGAGAATTTAAAGCCAGAGGCATGGTACAGGCTCGAGTGTGGCTATTTTTATGTTTCCTGTCTATAGCTTTAATAAACTCATGCTGTTTTTCTTTCACAGGAACATAGATAATAGCTGATTGGAATACGGTATTATAAACCTCGGTACGTACGAGAATACAATAGTATGGACAAACGATTAATAGTAACAATGGATATGGCAACAGAAATGCTTTTGCATCGAATTATTAATAGTTTATAAAGGTGGCATGTCGCAAAACAGGCATTATAGGTTCGCTCAAGCGAATAATAAATTTGATTATTAACTAGATGTGAAACAAATTCTATTGAATACGTTAACATCAATTCAGCATCCAATAGTAATCATTTCAACTAATCATTTAATCTACTTATTAATTACAAAAGCATGCCTCGTGATCATATTACTTTGCATTAAACTATCACCATTTTTAGACTTAATCTTGAACTCATCAGGTTTCAGTGATAAAATAACTTAAACTACGTAATAAAGTTACTAATACCATGTTTCTGTATTACTCTAAATAATAAGATATTTACTGTAAAATAAGTAATCTTATTTAACATTTAAATGATTTTCATTATATTATTTGAAAATAACATTTATATTACTTGCATCGATCAATAAACAGCATACAATTTACTCTAGTGTAAGACTTTTAATTGGAGGAAACACGTAATAGTGGAGCGTGACTTTATTTTCACTTGACATCATCTTCTGGGGATATCACATAAACGGTAGTTATGTCTTATTTCAAAACCCCTTGTGTATGAACCCCCAAGTTAAGTAAGCAAAAAATATAAGAAAAAGAAATAAATGAAATGAAAGTAGTGACGTGTATCAGAAATTATAAAGTTCTCATATGTTTTAGTTTTTTTTGTTTTTTTTGTTTTTTTTGTTATCTTGACATAAAATGAAAATATCAGTGGGTATACGTTGTTATGAAAATAATTTCAATAGTCGTGGTTTAAAACACGGATATGTTGTATGTGTATTTCCCTTGTAAAATTGTAAGTCAAAGCAACGCAGAACATAAAAACCTTTTAGTGAGTTTTAATATATCACTAAATTAGCTTCGAAATAGTAGAAGTCAGTGGTGACGATTTTACGGTTACTAGGGAAATTAGCTCAAGTTCGAAAATAAGGTGTCCTGCCGTTTCCAGTCGGAAACGAATAGAGAAGTTAAAGGAGTTAAATCTAGGCAATTTCGAATTTATTTGAAATTAAAGTTGTAATATATTCTTGTAATCGTCGTAAAAAGTTTACGTTAATGAAAATAATTTCGAAGGTTGTAGAAAAAGGCATATAAGTGGAGGCGCGACCAGTGTTTGATAAAAAATGAAAGATGTTTTGTAAGGTATGGCATGAATGGTGTTCAGTTTCAGGTCAACCAGGTATTGTTGGAACAAGAAAATCGTACCCAAATTTCAATGAGGGTTTCTTTATATATATTATAAGGGGTCCAAGTCGGGATGTGAGTTTTACACTGGATTGAGAAAACGACGTATCTAAAAACGGGACACTAGGGACTGCAGTCCATTGTTTAAATGATTACATGAGGGTCCCATTTAGAGTATTAAGGTACTTAAGGGGTCCACAAATGCGAGATAGTCACTTCATAATTGAATTTTGACTGAAAAATGATATGATATAAATGTTTTTCTCAGCAAGTTTCATTTTCCTAAAACTGGCCAAGGTAAGACTGAGTATGGAAAATTCCGAAGAGTAGAAAGAATACACTGTCTCAAAGTCACGAATACAATGTATTTATAAAATCATTTCCAACAAATAATTAAATACAAAAAAGAAAGGCCAGACATAGCCCTGAAAACTAAGGCTAGGACAAATACGAACTCCATCAAAACCGCGCGTGTCATAAGTTTTTAAAAAGACTCGGCACCTGTCGTATAACCAAGCGTACAAATCCGGTAACAAGTCACAAATCAATTAAGGAAAACGGGAAACGACCACGATCCTGGACACTCCAAAATGACTAAGAAATCATGATGGTGACCATAAAATTCATGAAGGAATAACAATTATTTGGGTCGGACGTAAACTTGGCTGAGTAACTTTTGGGACGGCAATAAACCGCTATCTAGAAAGTCGCTGTAGTGGACACCGGCCATAGCGTAGCGAAAGCATTTTGAAATGTATACTCCATAAGTCGACGACGCTAGTATATTGCTACTGAGGAAAGAAAAGTTCCCAATCAGAAAATCGTAGTCATCACATTTGTTGTATAATCCTAGTTTAATACTCCTCTGTTTTCTATCGAGAAGTACAGTTCTTGGAGCTGTCGACCTTCCAATATTTGTGATCCGTCAGTGGTCATGGATTATTCGTCAAGCAGTCACAGATCATTCAAAGTTCACGTTAGATCATTCAAAACTAAGAAGCCAGTCGTCATATCATTCAAAAGTTAAAAGTCCCCGTCCGATCCGTCAGGAGTCATCATTCGTCCGTCGGAATACTGATCGCATACGATTGGACAAATGATGAAGGGTGACGGATGACGTACTAGTATTCAGCGAGTTTCGTTTCGTTAATAAAGTTAATTTTTCAAAGTTAAAAATATTTATCGCATGCACGGTTATTTCAGATTTAACTGTTACGGAATTAAGTTTAATACAGAAAGCGATAATATCTGAATCTAAACTCACCTATCTGATTTCCGATTTGAACGTTTATTTTTAAAAAATTAAAATCTGGGACGTTACTTCATACTGAACAATGTCAACTCTTGCGAAATAGTGCAAGGTTTTGTCTTAGCGGGACATTAAATGTGTACAAATTTGACATACTGAAGATACAAAAAAGGTGAATCCAGGAGATCATACTTGTAGTCAGATATTTGAGATCCCTGTTAAGTATATAGTTTAGGATATTGACGAGTTGGTCGAAATAAAAAAGATTTTGTTTGCAAGAAAGCCTGGATTTACACCTAATTCTTTTTTCTTGAAAGGCTGGGGTTACACTAGTTCTTTTTTCTTTACAAGAACAATACACGATCTCTTTTTTACTTTCATTGTGAGGGTGTGGTACAGGGAAAGTTTGAATTGAAAATGGACGATGCAATAAAAATTCACGAATCCAAAAGTCCTCCACTTTTCAACGAACGGGTTGACTCAACAGATGATTTGAAAGTTGGTAAACCTTTCAGGCGCGGATCCAGGATTTCAAGGGGAGGGGGTCCAAATTTGTATGAACAAGAACGACATAAGGACAGAATGACATTGATACGAACAACTTTAATTTTCAAAAGAATGATGAATGTAATCAAAACAGAACGACTACAAGATGCCGAATAGCTTTCTAATTTTTTTCTCCGAAATATTAACAACATATAAACTACGAATTTGAAGTGAAAAAGGAAATAAATACATTGGTATGTTTGGAAGATTATGCACCATTTTACATTCGCATGACTAAGTGTCTATATATTAGTGTACTTACTACAGACTTCATCTATATTTGTGGATCTGAATTGTTACAAGTCTCCACACTGACTGATCGACTCACAGACGGATGATAAACATTATACTCATGCTACATGGTAGCTTCGGTCAGCCTCGGTAAGCCAGTGCTGATCTTGCTAGTTCCCAGTGCTTCGCTTTGAGATCAGAGGTTGGGGGAAATACGATTTACACTGAAAACGAGAACATGACTGCGAACATAATGGAGGGTTTTCAGACATGGAATATTCTCCATTTTGAACAATTGTATATCTCAATTAAAGAAAAGCGGCGCATTCCACCTTGTCTTCTTGTTTTCTAGTAAATTAGACACGTATTTTCTGTCTGCCATTATTTTCTCCAGTGCATATTTACACAGTATGTCTGTTTTTACTAGTGGGGATAGCTTATATGCAGGTGACCCCTGCTGAATCCCGAGACATTACACTGAATATTGTCTGGGCTGGCGCGACTAAGCTTCGGGTGTAACTATCGAAAAAAAAATTGAACAATTTTTGAGAAAAAAGTGGGTGATGGTTAAAGTTGAACAAGAAATGTATACAGATTGCTCGAAGGCGCTTGATTACCTTTTGTTTGAAGATATGTTAGGCCAAAGCTGCGTTTTTCTTTGCTTTGTGTAGCTGCCTGATATATTTTCACTGTTCTGGCATAAAAAACCAAACACAAACAAAAATTGCCGGACATCGGTTAAAAAATCGTGAAATTCAGATTTTATGTGTAATGCTTGAAGAAACTGATGAAAGTTAACTTTTAAAGTCTTGTCATTACCAATTGAAAGCATGGCATGGTATGGACAGCATGGTTGATCGTCTATATTACATTAAAGAATGATACAATATAGCATTCTTCTATACAATACAATCAAATTGGTTCAGTAGTTTCAGATGAGAAGATTTTTACACATGGTTCCCATAGGGTCCTATGTTATACTATGTTCCGCTATGGCGGCCATCTAGGATGGAGGTCAGAGTCATCGGACATAATTTTGAAAGGGAACCATCTAAGGACCATCCCAGCAAAGTCTGGTTTAAATTGGATCAGTGGTTTGAGAGGAGAAGATTGAAATGTGATAAGCTCACAACGGACGTTGACACTTGACCTTCATCAAACCAATAGCGGAGTTCCACTTGGTCACAACTCGGCTAAAAAACAATCAGAGTGGGGATGCAAATCTATAATATGTGGTTTTTATAGCCTTAAAGGAAGTATTTAGCAGCAATTGGTACTAAGAGGAAACTTACTAATCACAACTCTCAACAAAGGATTCTCTGAAAAGGCTTTTTTAGTCTTTTCCCCTCTCAGGCTATAGGAAGACCAAAGCGCATCTCAACATTTTCCTTACTTGCTCTAATGGTCTCACTCCTCCTAGAGCAGCAAGGAAATTGACCTTAAATATAAAGACAGAAATATTTAAGCCAGCTTAGAATAATGCAATCTGACTGACAAATATAGATGAATAGTGTTGGTCGAAATTGGTAAAATATTAAGATCCATTTTGGCTTGTAATAATGTGAAAGAACCAAAAAACCCATTTATATAGCTTTTAATTCAAGTTTACTTTTGTTCAATGATTCAGTCATTTTTTTCATGTAAACAGATAAAGTGTAAAACATTCAGTAAACAAATAAAAGGTATACTTATATATACACTATATTTGTAATTCAAATAATATTTAATCCACGTTTATAGCCAGTATCGACTTAACAATCATAATCAGTAACCCAGAATCAACTGACATTTATATAGATCTGATTATCAGTCATCTGTTCAATGCTTGTGACAACTTTAGCAGACACTCTGAAAATGTTAAACACATCACTGTCTGATTTAAATATTTGGTTTCGAGCATAACTGACGAGACATAATTTGTTGAAATGTGCATATAGTCCACAAAATTAATTTCAGTATCTTTAAATGTTTATTATAAGAAATATATGCAAGGTAATTAACTGACCAACTTTTTTTTTAAATCTAAATTTTGCACCGTTTCCACTAGGGCTTCTAATTCTTCCTCATTTTTGGCTGGCTCTGGAATTAAATCTTCCACAATCGTGTCACTGGTGTTTCTGCCTACCAACAGCTGTCTAAGCATCAACATCATCTCCTGTTGATTTGCAATTACTTCAGCAAGTGTTTTCACAATGGATGTTGTTTGCGTGTCTAAAATTCAATAAATGTGACGGGAATAATTTCTGCATAATTAGTACTTAATACCTTAGGCCGAAAAGAAAAAATGCTCAGCTTCTCAGGCACTGCTGCATCTGCCATTTATATTGCGTGAAAAATTTGGAATTAAATCGTTTGTTTCCAGTATCAGTATTACACTTTTTAGGCCAGAAAAAATTTTTTTCTGGTTTCTTGACAGACCCTAATTTTTGACTGCCAACCCTAAACTTTTTTACTCCAAAATCATTGCCAAAAAAATCTGGATTATCATCGTTTCAAGCAACCTTTTATTCGCACAACTGCTAACGTTTGGTTACAGTTTAACTGCAATAAACTGCTAAACTGATTCAAAATGAATGAAATTGACTCTACAAATGGCACCCGAGTGAAAATAGACAAAGAAATATAGTATCAAAACCAGATGCAGAACAAAATGTTATTTTTTCCAGATTTTGCTGACTATTCAAATTTAAAAAAAAAAATCTAGCCTACCAACACTAATTTTGAAATGAGTGCAACTGGGAACACAAGTATATATTTTTTTTCTGGCCTTATGTTCTTTTTAACAAAAACATGTTACTTAACTAGATAAAATCAATTTCGTCCAATGTCCAAATCCATTTGAAAAACATGGCAACCTCCATGCTGTCAGCCTTGACGTTAACAAAAAAAGGGGGCTCCCTGCCACATATGAAATGGTCTGAGAAGCTAATCATTTTTTGTGTGGCCTTAATACATACATTTGTATAATAGAAAAACATTTCTGAAACCAGGACTTTTTTCTTCAAAATGTTACAAATATTTCAATGAAACAAACCATTTGCTTTGAACAGTTCCATACCTTTAACAGGGATTCAAAATAGTGAAGGTCCGAGATCCATGACCTGTTAATATTGTCTTTGATGATTTACAATGGAAATCCAATAAACAATTGTCAATAACACCAGATTCTTCATAGCTTTTATATAAATTAATTTAGAAAAGTTTATTTATCATATAATATTCTGCCAACTTTTCAAGAATTCCAGGGGACCTTTGCATTTCATAAGTGGAAGGTCCCGGACCTTCAGATAAAAAGGTAATTTTTGAACCCCGGTTTAATTTCTGTTAAAATTCCTAAAAATGTTGTTTTTAATTATATGAAACCCTATATAACTGACCTGGATTCACATATCAGTAATTGCTGCATAATTAGTCTATCAATTAAATTAAATAGAATACAAACATACTTCCAACTTGGTCAGCCCGTCTCCTTGCCAGCTGAGGAAGGTCATCATTATGTGACCACCATCTTGTACCTAAAAATAGCATTCACTTCTTAAAATCTTCTTGAAAACAGATTTGTTTACAATATCAATAAACAATTAATATTCTCATGAATGTATTACATGACTAAGTACAATTTTGTAAAAGTATGCTATGTATAAATTCCACACCACAAAAATAACAAACCTAAATAAAATTCGAAGAAAATCAATGTAAAGTTTCTGAATGAAAAACCAAGTGTATGTACACATAAAGTTAGCCATGTGACAAATGCTTTGATTGTTTGACCTATTTGTTCTATAAAAAGAAGATTAATTTTTGAAAATGATATGTATATATTATTATATACCCTTTGCAGAAAGGAAAATTTTTATCGGAAGCTCAGGAATTAACTTGCTGTACATATTTAGGAACTAAGTAACAAAATATACACATATTATACCAGTGTGTGTGCCGTTTAACCATGAAATCAAACAAATTAGTTGAAACATAATATATGGATATCGTAACTTTATATTTTTTATTACAATGTACCTATTAAATTACTTTCTCCAATTCTTGGTAGTTCTGGGGACACTGAAGACAAAACTCGATCACCAACTGGCCGGACTAAAATAAAAATAAATTAAAAGTAAATTTAAGAGAATAAATAATTAAAAGTAAGATTCTATAGATTCATTTAATATGTGTGAACATACGATGTACTTGCAATTATAACCATGGCTAAATTACTGTCTAAATGCAGCAAAGAGATATCCCAAAATTCAGTGTTACAGGTAAAATGAGAAGATTTCTAAACACATGACACTTTAAAGAACTTACATGCAGATGTATATCTTGGTGGTGTTGGCAAATTGGACTGAGGTGGAGGTGGTGTGGCTGAACTACTTTGTTGGGCCATTGTTCTTTGTATCAGTGGTGTAATAGGTTCACGCCTTTGTTGCTGTGTTGGCGTAATGCTTCCTTGCTGTGTTGGTGGTGACAGGACACTACTTCTGTACTGAGGTGGAGTTGGTAAAGGTTTACACCCAGAATCATGACTTGAAGAACTTTTTTTCTTCTTTGCAGGAATTTCATCTGTACAAAGGAAGATAATAATACTTATAACATTAAATTAACATCAAGATTACAGTCAATTATACTTTTTTTTGTTCATTTACAAATAATTTGTTATCATTACACATCACAGCTGAATAATTCATTTTTCATGATCAAGTATAAACTGTTTTAGTTTAATTGTCTTCATTGTTTCTGAGAAGAAGAATCTCGACTGTTTTTCCCATAAACTATGTCCCACAGTGGTGGCCATCTTTGATTACTGATCATCATGAAAATTACTCTCTTAGAAGAGAGTCATGCGGTTTTGGGACAGTATTGGTTTGTCTTTGTAGTTTCTACGAAGAAGTTCTCTGAATGTTTTTCCCATTGGGTCCTATGTTAAACTATGTCCTGGGGTGGTGGCCATCTTGGACTTCCGATCGGCATGAAAATTACAAACATGGTAAAGGACCATCCAAGGAACATTAAGATCTGGCCATGTAATTTCTAACAAGAAGATCTTTGAAATTTCAGCCAATCAGAATACATAATCAGTCCTGGTGGCCATCTTGAATTTCCCATCGGTCTTAAAATTACAAACTCTGTAGAGTCAGGTGAGCTAATTATAATAGTTAACTAATGGAATTACCCTCTGTATTCTCATCGTCAGTTTCCTCATATCTTGCCGGCTTCTTCCTTTGCCTACGAGATGTAGCTTCCTCAGCATCTGAATCTACGTTAGATGTGTCCAATGCAATTGCAGACTTTCTTACTGCTTGCTCATAGGTTCCTACAAGTAATATTCAATGCAATGTACAAAATGTATTTCTGCATAGTTCAAGAAATCCTACACATACAGGCAATTTAAAAAATCAATCTGCTGTATATTTCATACATACGGCCAACAGCTAACTTGTATACACACTTTTTCAAGATGGAGTAGACAAAAATTACATATACCACCACAAAAAAAACTGAAAAGGCAATATGGTACTAGGCTATTCCAGAGATGTATATGAGCAACACTGTTGGAAGCTACCCTTTTTCTTCTAGAGGCTTACCAGTTATGTGATGTTATATCATGTTGTAAATGATTTGAAAAGGTCTTTCTATCCCTCTGCAACCTTTATGTACATATTGCACATCAGTGCAAACTAATTTCTGCTAGGGATTTTAATTTCA
>JAOXYI010156842.1:0-11519 GCA_028566495.1 Lithophaga antillarum | reverse complement strand
AGTTAAACCGAGTGTTATTTATTAATTTATCTATCGGAGAAATCTTATTAGCTGCTTTGGGACGTTCGATAATGAAAAATGTCGCTCAGTATTTCCGTTAGAGATTTATTTCCCTTTAGGTTAACACAAATCCTACATCCGCTAACATTCCTTTGATTTAAGATAGGTAAATTTAATCTTACATTCACTTATAGTAATTATTTGAATATTGGTGAAAGATTATTTTGATTTTGATCGAGATGAAATACTATTACCCAGTGTTTAAAAAAATGTGGTGACCAGCTTTTAAAACACTTCACAATCAAGTGGTGACGAACCATTTAGTGTTTACAATTATGAACGTTGTACATGTATGTCACAACTTTTCAATTTTTTAAAACGTATAACGTATTACCAGATACTGGACGACCTAATTTTAATGTCCGGACAGTACTCGTAATTACGATTATCAGGATTTGACGCAACCCTGTGTTTAGATAAAAATTGTTTGTGAACCCCTTTCATGAATATATAACATTTTCAGTCCTGGGTCACAATAACCTTATAATACCCCCTCCCCCCACCCGCGAGGCGGACGGTATATAGTGATCATATATTCCGTCTGTCTGTTCGTAACCTTTTTGTATCCACTACTCGTCCTTAAAGGCATCATGGAATTTCAAGAGACTTTAACACATTCTTCAGTATGAGGGGTAGTTGTGCACCATAATTTAATTTTTCTAAATATATAAAATTTTCCAGAAAATAACCATTTTATATCTACTTCAGCTATGGGAGAGGTGGATCCTATATTGTATCCATTACTCCTCCTTAACCACGTCATGGAATTTCAAGAAACTTTAACACATTCTTTAATGTGAGGTGTACTTGTGCACCATATATTTCATCCTTTTTTTTTTCATAATTCAAAATTTTCGAGAAACAGCCATTTTCGTACTTAGTCTTTGGGTAAGGGAGTACCATATTTTTTATCCACTACTCCACCTTAACCACTACATGGAATTTCACAGCACTTCAACACATTCTTCAGTACGAGGTGTTTTGTACACGATTGTTTATTTTTTTCCATAACTCAAAACTATTCTGAAATCATGGCAAATAGTCATTTTACATGTATATGCCAAGAGGGTCCCATATTGCATCCAGTACTCTTCGGTAATCGTTGGACTTCAACACATTTTAAAGTCTCCAGTGTAGTTTTGCACAACATATTCATTAGGATTTGAAATCCTCTAAATGGATACTTGTTCATTTCACAATAAATAGGTTTAGTGGGGCGTGAGGGTATTAATTTTTGAGCTATGCTCACAGTACCTCTTGTTGTTTTTGTTTTGACTCATCTGAACTGACAGGAAACAATTAATGTCTATACTAGCATTAAAATAGATCGATGAAGAGAATCCTCAGGTTTCTTATTATTTGTTTTGATATATATTGTGAATTCAGTTATAAAGAGGACAGGATTGGTGTCCAATTAACTGGTTTAAACCGCTTCGTTAAATGTGTCCGTTCCAAACCAGGATTTCGATTTTCATTGGTTATTTGCTCCTTTTTTAAAATTCATTTTTGTTTTTAGATCGGTATAGATTTTGTATGATTTTGTTGTATCCTTTTGAATTATTGACGGTCATTGAGATCTATACTTTGTCACTTCCGTCTCTTTGAACAGTATCTATCAGTTATATGTTGTAAAGCACAACCTCTACTATCTGAAGAAGAAAATTGTAAGTGAACGCCGTTTTCCTAATGTTTGTTCAAGTATACCATAACAGCCACTGAATGGCAAGAATAAGCATTCACTAATTACCGTGGTATCACGCAGTTTGAACACAGAATATTATTTGCCAAGTTTATGCGGATCTGGCTTTCCAGTGACCGTGAGCCTCACACTGTCGTAAGAAAGATGGAATCTTGCGGAAACATCTAACTGAATCATTGTACACCGCCCAATCGACAATAAAACTGACTTACACTTCTGAACAACATAGTAATGCAGGGAAACAACCCGTATCTTTAATTGCATGGAGAGGACTCTGCGATCTCATACAGTTGCAAATCCATGGTTTGTGTTTGAATGATGCTGAGAAGTTTTAAATTATAATTTTCACAGATCACTTTGTTTGGTGCCAGTAATTGGTGCATCTGCTATAACAATGTGCTCTGTATGACAGTTGACCAGAGTGGTTGTTTTACACAACCTTTGACATGTGACATTAGTAAGATAACGTCTAAATAAATTAATCACATGAACACACGTCATGCGTATTGACTGTTTCACTTAATTAGTGTGTCAGTTAAACTGATGATTTTAGAATAAATGAAAATGAATGAACTGATGTATTTTTCAATGATATTCAAAATTACAAATAAAACCTCTGTTAGAAAATGGCACAACCCCATCATAATTCCTGAAAAAAATCTCGTTAAGGTATTTATTCTCATAAAATAGTATAGCAAAGGATATATATATTGTGAAATTATTCTTGTATAATCTTTAAAATACTAGCATATATAAGTGCAAAATCTACAAACATTAAATAAAATAAGAAATGTGTTAACATGTTTTTCTATTTACATTTATTGAAACATCCGTTTATGAAAATAAAGTTTTGGTGAATATGGTTTTGTAAAATGTTAAGCTAGAGTATATCTGTATACTCCAATTATAAATACTCTGCTATATTGTCATTACGATTGAACGACTGAACATTATAAATTTCTTATTTTTCAGGAATATTGCTACTTAGAAATGGAAAGTTTACAATAGGATATCGAAATCATCACCATGTTTGGCATAATATTTTCATTCTTAACAGTCCTCCAATGCCAATGTAATGTCCATTACGAACAAGTTCAGGTAAAAAAGAGAGAAATATTTTCATTTTTAACTGTCCTCAAATGTAATGTCCATTACGAACAAGTTCAGGTGAAAAAGAGACTGGTACGCTTTTTATTTCAAGCTCTCCGAAATGCAGGTAGTCACTAAACAGAATTATTTAAAGACAGGATATACAAAATAGAATAGTGAAATAAAGGCTTTTGCTAATTTCCCTTTGTTTTTGCTGCAAAACCCCTTGAATGAAGTCTGCCTCATACAAATATAGGAACAAGTCGACGAGGAGGGATGCACAGTTAGTGTCATTTGGAATACAAAAATGCACTTAATTCGACAAATATGTTGTTAGTCAGAAAGTTCAGTATGTTCACTATAATACTTCGAATTTCCAGATTTCTGTATTTCTGTATATTTTGCATGCACAGATGAAAAATGAAAACTGGCCTCATTCGAATTTGTCAAGATATTACTAGGTTATCACATGCAAACGAAGCCAAATCATTTGAAGATGTGAAAGTGCTTGAATCCCTATAATTACATTTTCAAGTGCAGCAGCTATGTGATAAAGGGGAGAAATAATACTTCAAGCTCAACGGTACCACTAAGTATGTAAATGCCAAGTTTTATGAAAATCAACTGATATTTGAGGTGTGAGAGTATAGATATTTAGACACATGGCTGCATATAATACAAAGAAAAATTGTGTGTGTGTGTGTGTGTGTGTGTGTACATTTGTCACTTCAAAATGAATATATCATTCCGCAACATTCATAAGTTACCTGTTTATATTCTTTTTACTGGTAATTATATTTTATGTCTTGTAGTTATGTAACCAGCTGTTCCGATGTAAATTTTGGCTCCTGCAGTGCCATTAAATTGACTATAAAACATCTTTATCTATCTATGTAATCCTGCATAACACTTAAAATACTCGAAATATAATAAGAATATATGAAAACGATAAACAGAAATGATGTATTATACAAGTTTATGGAAATCTTTGACACAAATGAATATTTATAACGAATTATTCATAAGGAAATTTATCAAAGCTTATGTTGAAATGCAAGTCACCAAAACTTACTGCTTGTACCATAATGGTTATGATAATCCTACTACATTTAGATTTTTAATGGTTGATGATATCATATATTTTACCACAGACATACATTATACTTTTTATTTTTTTAAAATAAAATAACTATCTTGTATGTCCTTGATATGCAAACAGTATAGTTTAATTATATCAATTTACATTTTGTACAAAACCTTGATATTGTTGCTAAAACTTAGCAAATTTGTATGTTTGATTTCCATTTTCACTGTTGTAAAGTCTTTTCTTTCATTTCATCAAAATTTGCAGATGTTCGTGGACAATTCGTTGATACGCTTTTATGGTGTCACGGAAGTACAATGGTATCAACCAATAGATTGTTCCTACCTCCCAAAAAACATACTGGTCTATCACGTGACTGTCCGTTAAATAACTATACAGATAGATGATACCACGGTTGTTAATCGAATGTTACTACAGGTCATACCAGAATAAAAAATAGGCTTACCACTCAACCTCCGTCCAAAAACAAATGGGGGAAAATTTCAATAAAGCTGAAGAAATTTAGTAAAATTAGGACGCATTATACCGATATTGACATGCAGATTTATACAAGGATCAATGAAGTCCAAGCTCTACTGGTCTAAAGTATTATAGACTTCAAAGGGGAAAGCATTTAGAATATTCTTCCAAAGTACCAGTAATTAAACTGCAATATTAATAATTGGCTTGAATCTAAATTTTGACGCGGTGATTCAAATAGAATGAGAAGAATACCGAAGTTCACAAGTCACATATCCATAGGACCAGACAAGACTGTTATCAACAAAGGATAAAACGCAAACACAAACGTGGAAGTAGAACACAGACACAACACTGAAAACTAAAGCTAGGACAATACGAACTCCCATAAAAACCGGGACTGACATCAGGTACAGTAGAAGTGTAAGCATGTCCTGCTTCACAAGTGACAGCCGCCGTATTTCCCAGTGTACAAAAACCTGTAACAAGTCGTAAATCAGGTATGGAGAACGGATAATGACTACGGTACTATTAACATGTCCGTAATAATCTGTGATACGGGCACTCCATACTGGTCGAACAACTCGTGATGGCAACCATAAAATTTCCTAAGTAATTGCCGAAATCCGTTAACATACATAACTAAGGTTACAACTCCCTCAGGCAAAGTTGACCTTAGACGGTTTTGGCCGTTCTGTTTAGGTCCTGTCTGGTTTTAATGCTTCAAAACGTTTTATATATTTGGCTTTCCAGTATTTTTGGTCTCGAGCGTACCTGATGACGGTTATTAAAGAAACACGTGTGGTGCGCACTGAAATTGGTATCATATGTTTATTTTCGAACCTCTTTTACTCGAACTCGGATAAGTGGCTTACATGGGATAACGAAGTGGAATTAAAGTCCCTTCACAGTAGCCGGGTATTGGGATACTCGGAACCGCAACGGGCACAAAGAACGTGAAGCAAGCTAATTATTTTGTATTTTTTCATTAGTCAATTTTGAAAATATGGGCACGAACAACCGCGGAGCAGCAGCTTCCGTGCTCTATTGTATCATTTTTCGTGGGTTTTTATGCCCATATTTTCAAAATTGACCAATGAAAAAATTCAAAATAATTAGCTTGCTACGCGTTCTTTGTGCCCGCTCCGGTTCCGAGTATCCGAATACCCGGTGTGAGTAATAAGTAGCATAAATTACGTCAAACTTGAATAATTCGAGTACAATCGACAATTCCTTTAACTTGACAATGAGATTGGAGTGTTTTATTTAATTATATTTAAGAGAATCAGTATAGCTTAAAGGTTATATCTGTACCATCTTGTTAATATAGATAAGCCAAAAAACTTTTTCAATTCATTGGGATTTCAATAGTTCGGTTGATAATTCTGTAGGGGTTAATTATCCTGGTTTACCAAGTTTATTGCGCTACATTTATTACCTAGGAATTCAATGCAGTGAATCGGACATATCCATTACTTACATAATGTGGCATATTTCAAAGTAGTTCGATACATACATATATCAAAAGAAACTGCAGGAAGTTGTGACAAGATGAATGAATGTTGTGGAAATGCTGCTTACAGTGAACGAGGTATTAACATTCAAAAAGAATGGCTAGTTATACAGTAAATTTTATTGTATCTTACCTACAAATATACATTTCCTAAGCAACTCTAGATGTGTTCATGATACATTTATATAACCTCTGTCAACATGTCTTATTTTACAGATTCTGGATGTGTCATTTCACAAAGCTGTCTGCCATTTATACGGAAATTCTCTGACGAAACGCGGGTCTGGCGTACCAAATTAATATCGGTATTATCGTTGATCATTTTTTCAATCCTCTAAATGGAACTCATTTATTGCCCAGCCTATCCAGTGTCTAACATGTAGTTCACTCCATTGCATAGAATCTGCAAAAGTCAACAACAGATAAAATTTACACAAGAGCATGTATCTAAAATGCACTTAAAAAATGGAATTTTGAGCCTTTCGTGTTCTCGTCTGAAGTTCTGATTAGCAATCCAACGAGTAAAATTTGCATTCACAATAATTCTTTTATGTTGTACATTTATGTATATTCTTATATGTAATAATTGTTGTGTTTTGTAGAATTTATTATTAATATTACTCTCTGTAAAATGCCCTTTCTAGGGCCCTTGATTGGTATTAATAAAGTATTCGTATTCGTGTTTTACATGGCAGTTGTACATATCACTTTTATCGTCGTCACTTTTGTGGCATTTTCATCAATTTCGCAAGTTTGTGATTCAACGCCACTTAAAATCATCTCATTTAAAAATAAGGGCACATTTTCTTGGTGTAACTTTGATAGCATTTACCCACGACGAAACATTAAAGGCATACTATTTAGACTGAAGCTTACTAATTTCAGTATGTTAAAATGTAATTTTCAAAGTTCAAATAAAAAAATTGTACGGAACTTTTCACAAAGCAGACATGGCCTTTAGTAATAGTGGTCTACTGATGTTTGATATTGTGTATGATAAGGTATTGATTCTTTTCAGAACCTTCACCTCCAGGTCAAGTTCAAGCACCATAGAAAAAGGCACACACAAAACTTGCTACATGTATCTAACTTCCAGGGGAATTGGAGAATTTTACTCGTTGGATTGTTTATCAGAACTTCAGACAACAAGAAAGGCTCAAAATTCCATTCTGTAAGTGCATTTTAGATACAGCAAATGCATTTGTTATTGTATTACATTCCTTTATATGAATTTAGCATGTATTCAGCACTGTATGAGTTCCACAATTATTCTACTAATTGTTGCTTGTAGAAAGTTGAAAGATATTTAAATGTTATACGTAGTATGGCTCCAAAATAACTGGTGTTTTGATATGAAAATGTTCTTTGGTATTTTTCACCGTAATGACTTTTCTTTTTATGTTGAGTTGGAAGGTTTATGCTTTCCTTATGTAAATTTTAATCTGTTGCCGATCCTATGAATGTAGATATATTTTTAATAATACTTTTTAAATATTTTTTAAACAATGCTAAGGAAAAATATTATTCATGTAGCAGCATATGAGGCAACTCTGCACCACTACACAGTGATTTCTTAAATGTTGGTCAGTAAATATCTCATCTGAGGTAGACATCCAGAATGTTCAACCCGACAAGGGTTCATATCCTTGATGTCTACCTTAAAATGATCGTGAAGTAATACGGCAAATTCCTCAGGAGTTAGCCTAAATTATCGAATTTTACCTATCCTATGTCACCTTATGTTGACCCTGAATGCAGGGTCTTCTGTGTTTTTATATCCAGCTCTGTATCAGCAATCTCTCTTTGCTTTGCTGGTATTAAAGTCATAATCTGAGGTGAAGTCAAATTTAGTGGTTGATTGGCTCAAAACGTATCTCGACTATCAAATGAGAATAATATTTTTGCAGTCACAATATATTCTGGTAAGTTGTTCCAAATGTCTACTACTCTGTTGGTAAAGTAATATTTTCTAATATCCAAACGGCATCTACATTTGCTGAGTTTCAGTGAATTGCCTCGAGTATGTGTGTTTTAGCTTAGTTTGAATATATCTTCAGTTGCTCGCTTATCATAGAGTCCAAGCAAGACTTTGTATACCTCAGTTATGTTTTCTTTCATAAGCCTGTATCTGAGCGTTGGTAATTGAGTTTTCAGAGTCTTTCTTCATATGTCATATTTTTTCAGAGGTGGTGGCTCTTCACCAGGCGTTATCAAAACTAGTTCTTTCGACTTTCGAAATGGAAACCAAACACTGCTTGCGTACTCGAGGAGTGGACGAACTAGTGCTTTAAACAACGGACTCAAATTTATATTTTCTAAATATGAAAATGCTTATCTGTAAGGTAACTATCTGATTCGCTTTGTGTTATGTGTTTGTATGTTCTTAGCAAAAGTCAGGTTCAGGTTGATCGTCACACTAATATCTTTCTCCGATTCTACGGACTAAAGGGTGGTCTGGTGTCAATTGTATGTATTCATCGTTGTAATTGTTTGGCTAATGCGATAAATGTTTATAGGGAGTACCTTAAATTTGTCTGGCTGAAACTTAAATAGCCATGTCTCACTTCATTTAATTAAATCGACAAAATCTTGTTACAGACATTAACGTCTGTATAGACTTTACTAGAGGAAAGCTTTCGTATCGTCCGCAAACAGGAAAACGTCAGATACAACACAATTTAGTAAACAATTGGTAAATAATGTTTAAGGGATGAGGTCAGACGCTGAGATTTGTAGAATTCTACTTGTGACGTCATGCATTTTTAATGTATAACCAAATTACACGGACGAACTATTGTCTGTTGCTAAGAAAGCTCTTTACCCAGTTACATGTACTTTCCCTAATTCCGCAATGCCCAACCCTACACAATAGCCGGTTATGAGGTACCGGGTGGAAGGCCTTCATAAAGCCTATATACCGCACGTAATACCTCACCACACTCTAGTATACTTATCCATTTATCCAGTACTTTCAAGAGCTGTAAAGAAGTTGATCTCTCACCCATAAATCCCAACTGTTTATGCTTGTTCATGTGTTCATTAATTCGCGTCCTGATAAGCTTTTCCAAACGTTTACACAAGGTACTCGATACTCTGACCGTTCTGTGGTTCGAAACTGACTTTTTATTGTCCTTTTTTAAAATAATGCTCTATTTAAGGCGGTTTTCCAAGCTTTCATCACAAAACACAGTTACAAACAAATTACTGAATGTCATACAAAATGGCTTATCTATAACTATTGCTAGCTCTTGTGCAAGTTTAGGGTGCGCTTCATCAGGACTCGCAATTTGGTAGTATTCAAATCTAGAATTAGTTTTCTCACTTCCTCTACAGTACAATATAAAAAGTAGTATACTTCAATCAGTTCGAACTCATGAGTCCATTGAAGATGACAATTCCAAGTGTACAAACAGCTGGGATTGCACGAACTCCAGAATGGAGTAAGACCAGATGCGTCGACAGAGTAAACATCTTCTACTATGCATGCAGCATCCGTCATGCAACCCTAAAATCATGTCCGGTAGCAAAGGTCACAAAAAGATTCATGACAAATTCGGCAGTAAATACAAATGGACACGTGTAGGATCTACGATAACGACAATACATCCACAGCAAGTTGAGACACTGAAATATTATACCAATCGCCCAACTTGTGATGGCGACCGTAAAACTTGCGAAGCGAAGATTTCAACCTTTCTTCCTCCTATCTTTGCTTGAGTAGCTTTTGGGTTAGAAGTATACCCCGTAAATAAATCATTTTTTGAGCATTCAGTACTAAATATTTTCTATTTTAGGTATTTCAGCTCTTTCCCCTTTGGCAAAAACACTACTAAAAATCAGCAAGTACCTCGGCATTTTATCTTCATCATTACCAGCTATTATGGTTATACAAAATGAATTTCAGAGACGCCTGATTTAGTCTTCTTTTTTTAATTCGCATACTTCCAAAAGTTTTGCTTTTGGTATTGGCTGACTCGGTAAATTATCGCTCTTTCTCCTTTCTATCTTCCTAGTTAGTTCTTCACCTTGTTCCTGGCTTTACAAGATTCACGACAACTTCCCTTACTTTTTTTCAACATATCTCTTCCAAGGTCTGTGTTTCCGCGTTATACGTTGGACTGATTCCTCTATTACTCAATAATGTATTTCCTTTAATTTTCTAGATCGACTTATGGGTACATGTTTCGCTGATTTGCCAAATTTATCTATGAATACTTTCAGTATTTTTTTTTGTCCTTGTTTACTAGTTCAGATTCTCAGTCAATATGCGTGAATTGATGACTCATTGTACCAGTGTTAGACAATAATTGATTGAATATTACATGATTAACTTCGTATGATGATGGGCTTTGTGTACACATCCGAATAAAAGACTGTCATTGTCTTTCAGCAAACTTTGGTTTGATGTCTATTTCTGTACCACTCTTTTCGTATTTCTTTTTCTTTTCGTACACACAATATTTTTTTCTCTCTTAGTCCCAAGAAATCCTTAAAGTTTAATTCTGCTTTAGTTATTGTTTTTCTCAATTTCATATGTAAGGTTCATAGCTAAGATTGAACCATCGACAGACAGGTTGTTTTGCAAAGTTGTGCATAGAAGGTACACGTAACTACCCTCCTGCAAATGACATGATATTACTCGGTCAGTTTAACACATATAAACGTATTACATAATGCTATGGTCAATAATGTATTCAGACCTAGGTATTTTATGATTTATTGGCATACGCTTTTAACAAAGCTTTAAAAAGTCGTTTTGGTATGAGTGAAGTAGTATTTTTGTATATTTGTATGGCCACACCATATATAGAGTACATTGATGTATACACTTGTCGCTGTTTTGCTTAGATGTCCTTTGATCTTTCCTCTAATATTTGTATTATCATACGCGTTTGATAATAGTATATTATTGGGGTTTTTTACTATCACGTCAAAACCATATTATTGTAGTTTTCTATTATGACGTCATAAAACAAAGATTAAAATACTATTGTCGATTTGTTTGTCCGAATTGGAATAAAGCCCAATAGATACATAGTTTAAAGCTCTCTTTAGTCTCTAAGTAAATTGTCTAAACCGATAAACAATGTATAAATGATCACTGTAAAACGACATTTTCTTAAAACGTTAAAATTTGACATAATAAATAACTGTGGTACATCAGATTAAGTCTTAAAATATAAAAGACATATACATCATATATTTAAGAATCTACGAACATATAAATAACTTAAATAACTTACCATTTAAATATTCTGAAAAAAGCTTGGACAAACTAATCACAGTTACTTCATGATCCTACAGCAACATTACACATTTCCCACAAAGAAAGATATCAAGTGTAATATATCTTTAGCTTTGTCATTCTTACAAAAACCACATTTACTGCAGTTGGACATGTTCATTCTATGATGAACTGCATTAACAGGTACGGTATTTGTCTGGCAAAGTAATATATGTCTTTAGGATTCAAAGTCAGTTTTGTTAAACAGATAGCCAGACTTGCCTTGACATTTCGTAAAATTGTTAAACAATTCAAGACTACTCTTTGGCTCGATGTCCTGACGTAATTTAAGTGAACTGAACTGGCCCAT
>JAOXYI010156732.1:0-11520 GCA_028566495.1 Lithophaga antillarum | reverse complement strand
CCAATTTATTTTCAGTTTCACTGTGTTAACTTCAAAGTTAATATTATGATGTTTGATAATTTACGTAAAAATTAAGAATCTATATATATATATGCGTGTTATTAGAAAATTTTTCCAGTCTAATTTTTATATGGTTAAAGTAGCTACAGGATCTTATTTTTTAAGATCAATTTCAGTTTTTGACCTCGTAAAAGATACCTATATACGATTTGGATGACTAGAAATATAATTTAGAATTACTCTTTAGAGGATTTATCAGATAGTCAGTGACTGATGTATGCTGCAGTGGGTCCAGGCTTCTTTAAAAACTTAGTAAAAATACATTTACATATACATTGATATTTCTCTCAGGCTAATACACACTTTTTTGAAAAGTGTTGATCCCTATATCTCATTAAAAATATTCAGATGACAAGGGAAAGTACCTGTCACGTTCATAAGCTGTGTGTGACCTACTTCTTTACAGACTGAATACTTACCTGTATCTTTTAAACAAAAAACTGTATAGGTAACTGTTTGTTGTGCAGGGTATTTCCCATGAATATGAATGTTAAAAGTCCTAGATCTAAATATAGACTAAGGAAGTTAGTGGTTTGAAAACCAGAATTTATCCTTTATTATCGTCATTTTATCAGTAGCAGTTAAGGTGATGACATCCAAAGGAAATCTTTAAATGTAAGTTATTTCTTAATTTAAGATAAATATTATTACACTCTAATTTAATCACTAATATTATTACACTCTAATTTAATCACTAATATGCAAAAAAATAAGTATCAGCTGTTCAATATAATATTTTATCTGTAGGTAATGTTCTTACTATTTTATGATAACAGACAGTATGTCATTACATTAAATGTACACACTGAACGTTTAGGAATACAAGAAAAAGCAATATGTAGTACATGTAATATCGAAATTTTTTCATTATTTAGTATTATATCGAAAAGGAAAAAGTTTTGTAAAAATACTTCCACCTTAAGAGGAAGTACTAATCTGATCAATTTACTGAGTTAATGATGCATATCAAAGCTTTAACATTTATTTTAAGATATGACAATTTTTTTAAAGCTGCTATTTCTCAAGATGTGTCATGGCTTCATCATAATTTAATCATGCATTCGAAAAGAAATTAAATTTTATTATTTTTCATGAACAACGTCTCGAAAAAAATATGACTATTAGTGTCACAGTCAACTTCCACGTTTGTGTTTGATCCTTTGTCGATAACAGTCTTGTCAGGTCCTGTGGATATGTGACTTATGAACTTTGGTATTCTTCTCATTCTATCTATTAAAGAAATGACGTTATCTACTTTCTTTTAGAAACAACTCTTGTGAACTTTGGTATTTTTCTCAATCTGTTTACTAACAATTAACGTTTATGATGTATTCAATTCTTTCACAAAACGTGTCACATTTTATGCCTTATGTACACAATTTACACAATTATTGTACTTTTTAAAAATGATAATCAAGTTAACGCAGCTTGCTATGAATCAAGAACTTATGCCGCAACGAAAAATTTCCGCTAATAGCATTACTTTATATGAATGGATACATACCCTAAAATCCTTTGGTAAACCAGGGTCCCGGTTAACGACGCTATCTTAGGACTAAGTTATGTCTTAAGATGGTCTAAGGACTAACTTTTGTCCTAAGTCAGTAAATCGAAGCGGCCTTAACTTAGGACATGCCGTAAAATTTTCCTAACTTTGAGATATGTAAATACTTGTCAGATATATAAATGATACGTCAAGACATATTCAGAAACCAAGAACTCCGAATTGGCATAAGTAACAAACCCTTTCTAAAATTCTCGTCCAATCTTGATTTCTGAACTGGAATAAATATTTTATGTATGTCTGTTGATTAGCGGAATATTTAGGGGTATAAGTTAAGAAAACAAAAGAGGTCAATAATCAGAATGTAATCGTGTTTGCCATATTGTTTATTTCGTCATAAACTTTTCTACTTTGATTACATTAATTAAATACAATAAGGCATCACTAAACTTGTGTTTTAGAGACGTTAATGTGGTCAGTATAGTTAACCAGCACTATGTCTATTTGATTTGTTATGTCCTGATAACGTCTTAGGATGGTATTAGGACATCCCAGCTAAGACGTACCTAAGACAGCTTTGGTTTAGAGCCTTCTATTTATCTTAAGAAGGTCTTATGATGGTCCTAAACTTTGTCCTAAGATATGTCTGGTTTCTGGTGTATAACTTCTTATTGTCGCTAATTTATTTATTTAGTTTTTTAAACCTTTTTTCTCTTATTTTATGAGCATTGCTTTTAACTTACTTGCCGTTAGTAATAAACGAATTACATACATATGTAATTTATAATGTATGTGTACATGCATTTGTTAAACAAATATTGCATATTTATTGCGCAAAGAATAGTTTAAAAAACGTATATATTGGTTTATTGAATATCAATAGGACTTGTATTGACACCAAGTGAAAAAAGATATTTAAAAACATATAAATCAGACGTCTCGACAAGAAACTTCCTGGTCTAAAATCGTCCACTTGATAAAGCTTCAGTATTTTCTATTCTTGCAGAGTACAACAAAATGGCAACTGGTCATGGAACAATTGGAATACATTTTATACCATCTGATGGTTATCACTGGGCTGAATTTTTACAGCAGAAACTAAATGAAGATGGATACAACATAAGAAGCATGCTTTTAGATCTTACGTCGACAAGTCATTCTCACTTCTTCGAAACCAATATACTTCTTGTTAGTCCTGACTTTTTTAACCTTCGAAACATAGGGGCACTACGCACGATTGATCCACACAGAGCTTTGATGGTACTCCTAGGAACGGAAGCTACAGACATAAAAACTTTTCTGTTGGAGCATCGATGTTCCGAAATGCTGAAATCCATAACATTTTTTGAAACAGTGGCAACTGAAAGTTGTGTCCGCGAACTGTTGATTGGCATTATTAAATTGTATGAACATGTTCATGAAACAAGTGATGAAGAAGCAGAAACATATGATACACTTCCACCACCGAGACCGTCATCATCACGTTCGTCACTGACGTCACAAACGTCAACTAATGGTGTTTATAGGGTAGCTTTATCTTGTACTGATGACGTAAGCATAGTTACTTCTATGTTTTTCTTTTTTTTTTAAAGAACATTCTTAACGTTAATCAGATCCCTCTTTAAATTAGAATGAAAAGAAAAATCTTTTCCGTCGACTCATAGTCAGTATGAAAAACAATGATATACAATGTATTTCAATTATTTGATTGAATTTTCAGCCCCGTTGTGCGAATATTTTGCAAAAAATCTACGTTCTATTTATGATCTCATTTGTATCTGTTTACAGAACAGGGAAGTTTACATTCTATGCGACAGAAAGGGCAGTGATGAAATACAGATAGAGTTAACAAATCGTCAAGGGCAGATCAAAGCCATTCACGAAAATAAAGCTATTTATAAATTTACCATTGACAGTAAGTAGATATCTGTTACTAACTGGAAAACTAACAACTACAAGGAAATACATGTATTTATGTAAACAAAATATAATTAAATACAATCACTAAAACCACGGTTTTGCCTAAGTAGAGGGTTTGCCCTTGTATAGATATCGGTTTATTTATTTAGGGCTTCTAAATGTTCAGATAAAATAGAGTTTCCTACACATTGAGGAAAGATGTCTATATTTAGGTCTCTTAGTATGTTCTCATTCTTCTTTATTTTACTGGCTTTTCTATCATTGCATCAGTCACACTACAAAGAGTTTTAAATGATTGAAATACGTAATATGTGCACTGAAATTTTGTAATGTACTATTGAAAGTCAATAATTTGTTTGCCTTTTGTATTAATTATAGTGTTTCACACTTTCAGAGGAAATTTCTCCACACAATCTACAATTTACAGCAAAGGACGGTGCATTAACAATCGGAACAGGGCAAATTATCGTTCCAAACGCTAGAAATGCTAAAATTGATACAAAAGAAAAGACAACTTCCAAATTAGAAATTTTAAAAGAAATCTTGGGCGAGGAAGACGACCCAATATGTCTTATGTGTCAAGCTCTCAATCTGCAGGAAAAGAGTCGAGAAGCATTAGATGTGAATTTAGCAAATAAATGCCAGTGTCTAGAACCACTGAGAAGGTTTGAAGGAGCATTTTTCGATGTTGACAGAACAAGTAAAGGTAACAAACTTTACAATGAAATATGTTAGAGATGTCTTTTTGACGTAAAAAAAGTAAAAATACAACTTTGATAAAAGTTCTCAGTAAAGCTAAACAAGTGATTTCTTATTTGCTGATTTTTACAGTTCTTCGGTGATATTTAACGAGTAAAAATACTCTTTGGTCAAAAAAAAAAAAGAAGAAAACAGTACCTTGCAAAATTACAAACGAACAGAGACTACTATATACGTAGTATATATGTCTCTGAATAAAATTAATAATCAAATGAATATCTGGGGGCAGATATAAGAGTAAAATAAATAATAATTAACATTGTCTATACCACTAATCTGAACTATCTACGATACCGATTATTACATTCCGTAAGATTGAAAAAAAGTCTAAAAAATAAAATGTCAACATATATTTAATATGTACATGTGTATTTTTTACAGGACACAGCACAGAAACATGGCCCACCTTGCTTCATTTTGCAGCAGAATTCAATCTACCTCAATTTTGCGAAGAATTGCTGAAATTACCGTGTAGCATGGATGCATGTTTGAAAATGAACAAAGATGATGAAACTCCTCTTGATATTGCGAAGCGAAAAGAATACCTTGTGGTCGCAAAACAACTGGAACATTTTGCCGAAAAGGAAACAAGAACGGGTAAGTTCCGACTGATCTTGAAGAAGCTGACAATAAGCCAATATGTACAGCGAAAATTGATTTCAGTGTGCGAAAAGGTACGAGTAATAATTCCTGTCGACATATAATATATTATAAGTACCAAATTAAGAACTGAATACTAAATGACAGAAAAGACTAAATTCCAATTATTATTATAATTAATTAATTGTAACTTATAGCAAAAAAGAATATTATTTGTATAGTTAGAATGAGTAAATTTAACAAATCCATATGCTAATGTTTTATATATATATATATATATATATGGACAATCGATATGAAACATCTAAATGATTTTAAACAATTTGTGAATGCATTCGTCATTCGTTTCAGTTTGTGTATACTTCATTACTCTTTCTTTCGGAGTGATTTATTGTTGTGTCATTTGCATTTTTATATTACTATTTTAATTATCTATCTAAATGATGAACTTTATTTCCGCTAAAACAATAACTGTTATCTTAAAGGAAATGGTTCAACAACTGCAGCTTTCTGCTTAACTTCTTATTCGGGATATTGTTAATTGTGTTTCCTTTTCCAGTAAGACAAATTTATCAGCTTTACTGTCCAAATCGCAAGCTAATAAAGACTTTACCTGCCTGTATAAAGAGCTTTATCATCTGCTTACTTTACTTACAAGTTAATTAAACCTTATTAAATTTAACAGGTAATGTTCCAGGTAATAAAGATAGCGGTGTTGTTGATGATGACATTCAACACTCACCACCAGTTCCTGTGATGAAATCTTCAAGCACTTACACAGATATGTCACAAATAAGTTCTGAACTAGGTAATTATTATATTTTTAGTTTTGAAGATAAAAAAGTTAATTCTTAGTGCATATTTGAACATTTCTATGGCCTACATCTCCTTACCAGTGGATGATGCCAACTGCAACACGAATGAGATAAAAACATACACAGTCACAAAACAAGCAAAAAATAAACGAGACCAAAATGTAAAGCCACCTTAAACTTCCCACATACGATTAGAAGCAGGTTATTCAGACGGTAAATATTTTATGGTATTAAAGTGTATAGGGTTAAGCTATAATCATTCCTCCTGTAAGTACAAAAAAGAAAAAGAAAACATGTGGTGATAGAACTTCTGTCGTACTTACAGGTTACAACTGGATGAAATGAAAAAAAATATCAGCCGTGCAAACTTGAAGTGAACCTAGCTGAGGAGTAACATTAAAGCAAAGTCAATCATGGTTTTTGGATTTTAGTATTATTGATTTAAGGAGTGTCTAATGAACTTTCAAAACCTAATTAAAGAAGACATAATGTTATTTGAATTGTAACTCGTTAATATGTTTATTCATTAGATTCTTCGATCGGTGCGGACGATGTAATGGAAGACGAACCACCCCCAACAGCACACCCCACCAAACATTATGTAAACTTTGGAGATGACAGTCCACCTACTTACCATGCTGATCCACCACCACCAAGTGCGCATGTCATCACCAAACCAAAAATGGGTGGTGAATCGGATACGTCTGGTGTGTACATGGAGATGTCAGGGAAATCTGCACCAAATCTTACAGGTATGAAGATACAAGGGGAATGAAATACATCTCTGTTTAAAAAAAAGTAATGAAATAAGTGAATGATGGACATCCAACATTCCAGATCAGAACTTTCCGTTCAATGTAATAAAGCTGTATATTATTTAGAAAAAAAAAAAGAAATTCAGTTATTCTATCCTCAGTTTTTAAAATCATTTTAAAATACATACTTCTGTCTTCCTTTCGTTCCAACAGCATTTTATAAGGACGCAGGATTTTTCCCAGCATTATTCTTTTTTAAGTAAATTATTCTTTGGTTTATTTCACAAGATCTCCCACCAGACTACCACTTACATGAAGAAATGCATCGATCAAAATCCGAAAGTGCTGCTGGGCTAGAAGCGGAGGCTGATGAAGACTATGGTAAGTTGGAAAGAATTCCAATCGTATGATACGGTGATCATTATTTTCGGTTATTTATTTATTTATTTTTATTTATTTGGATGTCTTATTTCAGTATTGTTTTCTTGTCCTTTTACTTATATGTAAACCAGCTGATCTCTGCAGTAGGATTTACGTTGTCTAAAGTTCTGTATCAACGAAATCAAGGTCATGCTGAAATAATATTAAGGAAAGGGAATAATTGGTGTAACAACCCAGTCAATAATACTAATAATAATATGAAAAATCAAACGCAAACAAGCCATAACAAAGTAACGAACAACAATAACTGATATTACTTCTGTGTTTAAGTATTGCATAGAAAATGTCATATTGTATTATCACTTGCAATGTTTTCTTTTGGAATAGAAATCCCTGAAGATCTGGATGAGTTAGGCGAGGCTGAAGATTTTCATGTAGAAGCAAGCAGCTACGGTTCATCATATAGAGACAACCTCTTGTCTCCAAGTATCATACATGAAGTTCCGGTAAGAGAATAGTTCCTTCGTTAATTATTATAATTAGTGACGGAATAATTAATATTATGAGATGTATATATATATTTTTACAATTGATGCAAACACTTTGCAAAAAGTAATTTTTAAACTCCCGAACAAGTTAATAATTGTCTAGGACTATAATAAAAATGTTGTTATATATAGTATCAGATAATTGTGTTATAATATGAAAACATCTCTTTACCAATTTCGCTAGTCAAAAATTACAGTATATTTCTATTTTAATGGGCACTGGATACTGCAGAATGATACATTATTATGATCGAGATTTGGAGAATTATGACTCGAATTTCCTTTGCTAAAATCTTGGCAATAATTGAAATAAAATGGAATATCTGTTTTATCAGTTGCCGACACAAGCTCATCATGGTGAAAGACAAAGCGGCTTCTTCAAGAGGTTCAAATTATTTGGTAAACACAAAAAGGAGAAAAAGATACCCAGCAGACGAAAGATGTCATTACCAACTGAAACGGATATTCAGGAGTTTAATAGACAAAGGGTATGCATTGTACTTACATTTATACATACATACTTTTTTTCGAATATGGGTCTAATAAACAGATACTTTTCACCAATTTTAGGTGAAGATTATTTTAGCTTACTTTTCCTCAAAACAGAATATAAAATTGGTACTGTGTTGCCTTTGATGCAGACACAACGTAATTTGAAGATTGAAATTATCAGCTATTTTGTACGGATACAAAATATATTATTTTCTCATGGCATATATATATATACTTTACTTTAAAGTTGTTTAATGGTTAAATATGGTTTTTGATTATCTTACATTATATTTTTTAGGGAAGAAGGGGTAGTATACCTGCAGCACATTTATCTCCAAATAGAGAAAGTAGCTCAAGTAAGTAAACACATACATTATAGACGCCATGTATATCTAATGTCACAGACATACACAATATCTCTGCCAATACGTTATTGTTGAATTTACACTTGTCTTGATTTTACGGCTTAAATTGAGCAATACTAAAGTTATTACATGTAAAAAATTGAAACAAATAGTATTGGTGATTTTCATCAGTATGGTAATCCGTTCCATTAAAATACAGCACTAAAGGGTTTTCCATAATGAAACAACGTTATTTGTTATACCACAAAGTTGTAAAGGTGGAAAATAAACGTATGATACCAATTGCAATTGATGGAATAAAAGAACAAAAAAGTATTGTACATGTATATAAAATCCAAACCATCAGTTATATGTGTATGAATGCAGGCTAAGTTCATGTGAAGACAATAAGTTCATTGTTTGTTGTAAATTTTGTTATTTAGGTGTTCCGGTAGGATTGTTTTGATTGCAGTAATTAGATTTAAGGCTTGAAGTCCTCTTTACTGAAGTGCAGTGTAGCAATTTTACATACTTTAGATGTGCAGTTCGATAATTAATATTTCATTAGTCGTTCTGATGCTATAAAGGTAGCCGAACGAAATAAATATTGAAATTTTAACAGATTTTCACTGATAATGAAAATCAAAGAGTGCAAGTACAACATTTTTATATTAATAGTTGTGTATGTGCAATTAAATAGTTATAATTTTACCCAGAATTTTATGAAATCATTTGGAGATCAGACGTAATCATTTTTGTTTTTGTCTTTCGTTTTACACGTGATTATATGAATAAATTAATTTTTAGGTAATTCCAGTTGTGAAATAAGCATTGCTGTACCTAGTAGAGGAGAAAAAGCTAAAGTAAGTACGAATATTTCAAATTAAAGTCTTAAATATTTGCTCATAAAAATATATTACGTGTTATTTTTAAATATTATGACAAAGTTTTATGCGTTTGGTTTTTTTTTTAATTTAAACATATAGCTGTAACTAAAACAATTAAATATATGTATTATAGATGCATTTCAGAATGTTAACTACTGGTTTTATTATTGTTTTTAGTCAGTGGATCCCTTTATTGAAGACACACACAGGAAGAAGAAAAAACATTTTTTGAACAAGGTATGTATCTGTTCTTTAATGAGCGTAAAGCCAAATAATAGGAGGTATATCCGGTTCATTGTCAAAGAAATTTTGGAAATAATAACTTATGGGAAATGTCGGCTTCAGGGAGACAATATGTATTTTATGTACTGGAATGCATAAATCGATATTCAAAAGTTAGATCGTTCGTTTCTAACAGAATTTGCCGTTTGAAATATTGTTTGCATTAGAAGGCTTCAATATAAAAAGAAGAGAAAAACAATGAATGTCAATCCAACCAAATACAAGGTTGTGCAAAACAAGCATCGACTTCACCACAATAAATCAAACCCCTCAAAATATAATAAAAAAAGACAAAGACAGACAACCGATGAAAATCCAGACCCCAGGCTTAGAACAGGCACTTAAAATGCATGTTATTATCGTGACCGAACATTTACATATTGTAATGCTGCAATTGGGCAGTGTTCACTTCTATAAAGAAAAACCCAGATTTTAGCGTTTCTAAGATTCGTCTGTGCAAATATACAGCATGTAATCTTCAACATGCTGTTAAGGTGACGAAGAAGATCATTGCAAGTTCATATAATATTATATTCTGCTTTTAGGAATTATTTCTTTCTCAATGTTTATGTAATAACCCGATTACATTATTGAACTTTTTGACAAGAAGACAAGATGTAAACATATATTGTTTTACTTTCAGGATGCAAGAAAGTCAATCAGAATAAATAAGGCAATGGCTGACCCGACAATCAACTTACTGCCACTTCCAAGTAGATCAAAGCCTGCCAATTATCCACCAGAACTGTAAAATCCATTACTGGACAAATTCGAGATATAATAATAAGTTTCCGTTGTTTATAAATCGTGCAATAAAAGGACATTCTGTATCCGAACTTTATACAGTATGTTGGTACTGCAAACATTACATTATGAATCTATATCATTACATAAGAACAAAAGCTGGTTTTTAGTAGAATAGTGTAATTCACCACGCAAGAAAGATGTGTTGCTAGTATAAAAATTATCACATTCCATGTAACTAAGTTTCATCTTGTGATTTACTAGTATCTTTTCAAAGTGATACATTCCGAGGCATTTAATTTTGACTGTTGTATATAGATTTCAACGTGATAGTATTACAAAATTTGAGTATATTTGATGCAATTTTATTGTCTAATTTATTGAAGTATGTATGTATGTATTTTGTTAAAATATTTGTGAAATTGTATTGTGTATTGCGTGTTCGATATGGTCAGTATTTTGCTAATAAATAAATCAAACTTATTGTCTTTTCTCTTTTGGTTTTGAATATGTCGTAGATTTATTACAAATGAATTCGCTGAGTTTCCATGTTTTCAGCTGAAACGTCTTTGTATTTTAATTTGACATCAATTTTTAAACTAATTTAACAATGAAGATTCACTCACAATTTCCGTTAATTTGTCCACCCTATCAGAAAAACAACGCAAGGAGTGATATAACAATATCGTCAACAGAAATTTCGTATATTTTATAGAAGAGTAGTTTATAAAATGAAACCAAAATGTCAAGAAAACCTCTGTTTTAGCTTGTAAATGAGATACATGTCACCCTTCTGTGGTATCAGCAACTATTACACAAATGAGTATAAGACCTAGAAGAGGGCAGTCAACCAAATTATCCTAAGATGAATTTTCTGGGAAAAGTAGATTGTTACTGAATAGTCAATTTCATTTTACTCTCTCACTTTCTATTTATAAAACAGTATTTTGCGGGCGTATTATGGTATGGGTCGTCGGCGGCGTCGTTTGTGGACAATTGGTTTCCGTGCTATAACTTCTGTTTACAAAGACCAGTTATTTTAATATTGTAACATACTGTTCCTTTACACTCTAAAAAAGTCGTTCGATAATAGGGGTTCTGACCCCTAATGTTTTTAAGGGCCATAAGGTTTTATTATTATTATTATTATCATGTTTATATATAAATTTTTATCTCCACTGGATTTCTAGTGGAAATACTTTTCAGTAATACACCAATGTACTTTACATAAATCTCACCGTTTCCAAAATTTTTGTATTTTTTAACCGAATTTAATGCAGTTGTTTCCTTTGGTTTATTCAACCTATTCCAACACTTTGTAATTTTAAGTAAAATAATAAGAAATTCATGCTGGAATGCCTAGAATGATTGTGTAAACATTGGATTAGGTTGTAAAAACATCTGTCTAATTAACTGAGGTAAATCCAGG
>JAOXYI010156621.1:0-11522 GCA_028566495.1 Lithophaga antillarum | reverse complement strand
TTTGGTATTTTATAGGTCTGCAGGAATATTTATTTTTAATATACTGTAGACAAGATTATTTATTTTCCAACTATCCAGAGGCAGATTATGTATTTTTACTACTGTCAAGGCTTAGTTATTTATTTACAAAATCCTCCTGCCACCTCCCCCCCCAGAATATCAAATGGTCGTCCCCTAAAGTGTGTTCCTCCAAAAAGATTTTTTTATTTGAAGTTAAATTCAATTATTCGTTTGCACAGCTTAATGTTTTCATATATTATTACAGTTTTTCCTTAAATCTTTGTTTCTGGCTATGTTAGTGTGCATTTGTTTCTGCCACTTGCTTCTGTAGTTCTTTTATTTATATGTTACTGTATGTCTCTTTCGTCAACGTTTACTGTAGATCTGTATATATATATATATATATATGGTACTGCAATTGATTTCAATCATTTCTGTCTTATGCTAGTGCTTTTCTGTGTTGTTGTGTTTATTTTCTGTCGAGTGCCGCTAAAGTTCTGTTCAGACATGTGCTTTTGTGTTTATTTTCTGTCGAGTGCCGCTAAAGTTCTGTTCAGACATGTGCTGTTGTGTTTATTTTCTGTCGAGTTCCACTAAAGTTCTGTTCAGACATGCTGCTGTGTTTATTTTCTGTCGAGTGTCGCTGAAGTTCTGTTCAGACATGTGCTGTTGTGTTAATTTTCTGTTAAGTCGTGGCCGCTGAAGTTCTGTTCAGACATATGCTGTTGTGTTTCTTTTGTGACATGTGCCGCTAAAGTTCTGTTCAGACGTGTGGTGTTGTGTTTATTTTCTCACATGCACCGCTATGTACTGTTCAGACATGTGCTGTTGTGTTTATTTTCTGGCATGTACCACTCAAGTTTCTGTACAGACATGTATTAATATGATTCTTGTCTGTCATGTACTAATGTTACCCTTTTCACACGTGTTACTGTGTTTCTGCTTGTTCAGACAAGTGCTATTGTGGTTCTATACTGTTATATTCCACTATTTTGGTCTATACATGTGCTGTTATGGATCTCTTCTGTTAGGTATACAGTTTAGATTTGTTCAGAAAAGCGTTACTCTGTTTTCTTTTTGTCATATGCTACTATTTAGTTCTGTACATGTGCTGTTATGGATCTGTTCTGTCATGTACAACATAGATCTGTTCAGAAAAGCGTTACTCTGTTTCTTTTGTGTCAGGTCACACTGTAACTTCATTCAAACATGTCCTTTACAATGTCGATTTGTTCAGAAATGTGCTACTCCGTTTCTCTGCTGTTATGGCACAGTGTAACTTCGTTCAGACGTGTCATAATATAGTTATTTTACCTCCAGTTGAAATGTAGTGTAGTTCTCTTATGAAAGATGCTACTGTGTGTCTGTTCTCTCATATGCCACATATTTTCATGTATTAATGTTATTCTGTTTGGATATGTGCTACCGTGGTTCATTTCTGTCAAGTGCTATTGTGTTTCTTTTCTGTTATTTTGCGTGCCACTGTAGTTCTGTGTTACTGTGTTTCGTTTCCATCATATGCCACTGTAGTTTTGTTCAGGCAAGTGCTACTGTTTTCCTTTTCTGTCATGTGCCACTGTAGTTCTGGTCAGGCATGTACTACTGTGTTTCTTTTCTGTCATGTGACACCATAGACCTGTCCAGGCACGTGCTACTGTGTTTCTTTTCTGTCATGTGACACCATAGGTCTGTCAAGGCATGTACTACTGTGTTTCATTTCTGTCATGTATCACTATAATTCGGTCCAGGCATGTGGTTCTCTTAAAGTTACACTATAATTCAGTTCAGAGATGTGCTACAGCTGTGTTTTCTCTCTCATGTATTTCCCAATGTGCTTCATAAGTTCTATTCTGTCATGTGCTGCTATAATTTAGTCACTTTGTAATCAGGTATTACTATAATCATGTGTCGCTGAAGTGTTTTGTTTAGTTATGAGTTACTACAAATTCTTTTTAGTCACGTCACACAGTAGTTTTTGTTTGTTTCTTTATGTCATGGACCCCTGTTCTGTCTATTGCAGGTTCCTGTCATTCATTTTCGTGATAATATAGTTGCTATGAATTGTTTTCAATACATGAGAATAACCTCATGAGATCCTTGTGGGATCTGAAGAAAACATGGAAAACATACATAAATAACAAAGAATTGTGACTCAAGAAATATGAAAATCGCACTTTTCACAAGTTACAATGGGAAAGGGAAAAAAGACGTAAAAGCACAGGTCATGAACCCAGAGTCCGCTACAAGTTAGAAAACAGAACAACAATAACGATAATAAACAGAAAAACATGAACACGCACAAAAGCAATAGTAACTTCAGGTACTCTGAAATAGTAAGCATATCCTGTCTTACTATAAAACCTAACTCCAGGAGCAGCATGATATAATATACAGAATGTAAACTATTACGAATACACAATATATTGAGTGTGATGAGTCCACGTAAAGGTATTACTATAATTCTATAAATTAAGGAGATCGAGAGAGAGAACGCATCTTCATGTTTTCCTTTTCAAAAATGGTCGTTATGTCTGTATTTCGAAAGTGGACCAGGATTCCATAATCTGTCGATCAACAGTTGCCTGTATTTTATGATATCTAGAAAACAAATCAAACATAAGTATATTAGTGAAGTACTTAAAACATTTGTGGTTGAATGTGAATTAAGCACGGCAAACAAACATTCGGATTTTCGTACATTTGCGATAAGCTGAACTTTGGGTGCAAAAAAATCATTGGAATTTGATAAAACAAGGTCATGATCAATCGTATCGATAGTTTATATTTGAACAACGTCTCGTGAAAATGATTTATATATTACCTACATACGTCATTTCTTATCTGGTTATTTGTCCGCATATGGTCATAAAGTCATATCCCGTAAAGGAATGGTATTACTAAAACCCGAAACGGAGTTATCCGATAAAGCGACTCCTTATAGACTGAAATAGAGTTTAAACGGGAACCTTATCAGTAGAAAATTGCAAATAATAGAGTCAGAAATTAAGATAAGAATCCAAATATGATGTACAATCGATGATTTAAGGCCGTTTTAGGTTGTAGACGGAAGCTGCTTATGTCACTCAAGTGTGATAATGTCTCTGCTAATCCTTGCTATTTGTTATAAAGTGAAAATATTTGTGGCATTATTTCATTACCTTCAGACTACAAAAAAAAATAATGAGATTGTCATACAGACCCATTAGAAATGAATTCATACAATTATCGACATAAAAACCCACTTCCATGCGAAAAACAGCTGGTTCAGAAAGGCAGCAACGGTTATATTTGTAGGAGTCAATAAGGATAAAAACAGACATTCTGAATCGGCTCGTTGCGTTTCATGATCAGTTCGAGAAACATATTACAATGGAATAGTAAAATATGTTATACTTTCTATGGTTTTGATGATCTGCTGTACTCAGCATATTCGGAAAATAGGGACTTTTGTTCGTTCATACTTTTCTTTTTACTCCAATGATTGCCTATAGATACTGGTATAAAGACGTTAGAATACGTATACTATCCATAAGTTCACTGTTTTCTTCTGAGGTAGTCATACCATATAATACTTCTTCGTTTTTTGTTGGACCTGTAGTACGTAGATAACATTTCAAATAATATGTTTCTTTTTTTTTTTGCTTTGATTTCCCAAAATGTACCCTCTTAAAATGATTAAGGCATGGATTTCCGTTGACAGTGTGGTACGAAAAAATTTTGAGCATGTTGTCACTTGATGTATTTGAATAACGAAGAAACTCAGCAACTCGCCATTTAAGGACCGTGTTAAAGTCCAAGAGACTTTGTGGTGCTTCTTTTAGAGAGCATTTTAGGACCGTGTTAAAATCTAAGTGACTGCGGAGCTGCTATACAGATACTTTTGTGACCATTTCAGGGCCGTGTTAGAATCCAAGCGACTTTGCGGAGCTGCCATACTCAAAATGTTGTGGCCATTTCAGGTCCGTGTTAAAATCCAAGAGAGTTTGCGGTGCTGCTTTCAGAAAATTTTGTGGCCATTTCGGGGTCGTGTTAAAATCCAAGCGACTTTGAGGGCTGCTTAGAGAAAATTTTGTGGCCATTTCGGGGTCGTGTTACCATTCAAGTGACTTTGCGGTGCTGCCATACTCAAAATGTTGTGACCATTTCAGGACCGCGTTAAAATTCAAGCGACTTTGCAGTGCTGCCATACAGATGATTTTGTGACCATATCTCAGGGCCGTGTTAAAGTCCAAGCGACTTTGCGGAGCTGCCATACAGATAATGTTTTGAACATTTCAGAGCCGTGTTAAAATCCAGACGACTTTACAGTGTTGCTATACAGAAAGTTTTGTGACCATTTCAGGCCAAGCAAGTTTGAGGTGCTGCTATACAGAAAATTTTGCGGTTTCACAACAGAAATGTTCTGTAGTGCTTCTTTTATAGAATTTTGTAATGTTACTGTAGATATATTTGTGATGCTGCTGTACAAAATAAATAACAGTTTTACGGTAATGTAGACTTTTGTATGGTTCTGTCACAAAAAAAGGTTGTAGTACCGTTTCAGTCATATGTGGTGCCTTAGTACAAATGTCTGTAGTGCTAAGGCGGGAAAATTTTGAAGTACTGGAAACATCTCATGTTGTCAAACTGAAACTTTGCGGTGCTTCTATAGGGAACGTTGAATTTCTCGGTAAGAAATGAAGGGTGAAAAAGGTTAGGAAGTACATGTAGTATGTCTTTTGACAGTTCTTGGGAAGACGAAACGAATGACAATAGTGTTAAGGCTCCAGAGTAATATCCTGTGGCTATGCTAAGGAAACATATATTATTTTTGATATGGGGACATTTTGTGGTGTTGCCATAAAATTCTTTCATGCTGTTGATGAAACGTTCTGTGATGCTCATCATGTTATTGTTGCTGCAGAAATGTGATTTGCTAATGCTATAGAAATGTGGTATTGCTTCTAAAGATATTTTGTAGTGCTTCTACAGATATATTTTGTTGTGCTGTTACCGAAACATTTTGACGTGTTGCTACAGACTGTTTTGTTATTATTTGACAGAAAACGAAGTGCCTAGAACTACAGAAGTACTTTGTGCAGGAAGATTTTGATGTACTTCTGCTGTTGAATCACATTATACTGCTGCCACAAAAAATTAAAAATATTTTGATCTAAAAAGGAAACATTTTGAGGTGTTGCAAGAGAAAGATTAGTTTTACTTCTATAGAAATATTGTTTAGAGGCAGCACGTAATCCAACCGTAGAATTGCTACATAAATTTTGTGGAAGTGCGAAGTTAAAACTCAAACTTATTGTGTGTTTCTGGTAAAAAATCCTAAAACTTTTCGTAGCTTATGTGTAGAAAACATAGTCGAAAATACTGCTACAGAAACATTTTTTCGGCAGTTACATAAACGTTTGTTTTGTTGCTTTTGAAACAGTTGCGGCGTTGTGCCGAAAAAATGGAAGTGCTGTCGTAAAATATCTATTGGTATTGATGTAGAATATTTTACGACGCTGTTGCAAAAATGTTTTAAGGAGTTGTTACATCTTTCGGTGACGTTATGAAAATGTTTGTGATGCTGTTGTAGAAACATTTTGTGTTGTTGAAGCATTTATTGCGCTGCTATGGGAACTGTTCATGGTAATGCTATAGAAACATTTTGTGTTGTTGCACAGAAACAATTTTGAATACTGTCAAGGAGCATTTTTGTAGTTTTATTCACAAATATGTTATGGTGTTAAGAATAATGTCACCGCTACAGAAACACCGTGAATTGACATATTAGATTTATTTATGAATTTATATGTATTAAATTCGTGGTGTCACATTTATAAGGTTTGTAACTCAGTGAAGTTGGACTTCCTGTTGAATTATAAAGATTACAAAAAGCAAAAGTCTTTCTGTTGGTAACAGCATAGTTATACTCAATTCCGTTACTCGTATAATATGTAGAAATGAAAAAGGTAATATATCAGATTACATAGTCCTCCAAAAATGAATCTAAATTACTTTAAGTTGCCACTGCGGAAAAATTTTGGCTTTCTAAAGAAGTATTTGTGGTCTCTGTGGAGGCAGCTGATACAGATAATTGTGTGGTTTGTTTTTGTACAACTGAAAACATCTGAAGGAGATGCTGCAGAAATAATTGGCGGTACTGCTATAGAAATGGTTTTGGTACTGTCAAGGAAACATTTTATGATGCTATATACTGTAGACGAAATCGGTACGCTGCAAACATTTTGTTGTGTTTAGTAGAAACATATTATTATCCTGCTGTATACAAAAACAAATTATGATGCTCTCAGAAAGACTGATGTATAAATAGTCTTGGTACTGCTAGGAAACAGTTTATGATGCTGCTATAGACAAAATTGTTACGCTGCAAAGAAACGTTTTATTATCCTGCCGCAAAAACATTTCAGACGTGGTGCTCTGTAGAAACACTCAACTGCTGCATGCTCTAGAAACGTTCGATGATGTTGCTTCAGAATCATTTTATAATTCCGCCGGTAGAAACACTTTGTGGTGGTGCTTTAGAAACCTTTTGATTGTTACAACAGTACATTTTTGGTGTTCTGCATAAACATGGTGCTGCACCAGGAACATTTATTGCGGTGCTACAGAAATACTTTGAGGTATTTTTGCAGAAAAAATGTTCTGGTGTAAAAACATTTTGTGCTGCTACTGTATTAAGAACTTCCGGTGTTGCAGCAGACAAAATTTGGTAGTGTCGTGTTGCATAAAAAGCTTTAAAGCTCATAAACATTCTGCACTGCTACCACAGAAACATTTTGTTGTGTTTGATGAAGTGACATGTTGTTGCAGAGACTTTTGTTGTGTTGTTGAAAAAACATATCCAATATATTCTGTAATGAGTCGACATTCCATTAAATTACAAGGAATTCACACTAGCTGGAAAGAAATTCAGTGCAATGTGACCCCAAACTCAAATCTAATGCCGAATCTGGATATATTCTTTGTATTCTCAGATGTGCTTTATAACATATGTAATGTGTTTATTTCCTCAATAACTGAAAAGATAAATCAAAGGATCTATCTTTCAGAATCATGGACATGGACTAGAGATTTGGAAAAATTGATGTAGATGTAGCCTTTGATCAATGACGCCCGTCTTGATTTTTACCACTATAATAGACCTCTTACTTTTTATAAGATGTTGTAAGTATTGACTAAATAATGGGTTAATATGATATAAATTTTGCTGATATGAATAATTCAGTTATCAAAGCGTGTAGCCATGCAAAATTGTGTATCTTCGAATGAATCACACGGTAGTTTATAGAATTCTAATATCGTTATTTAATAAAATGATTAACATAAATAACTTTGATACATATTTAAATACTTATAACGGAATACTTGTCACTGTTCAGCGAATAATGCATGGTAAAGGCATAACAGATGGTTAAGGTTGGAAATATATCTCTAACCTCGATCACATTTATAGAGAAATGACTTTTATGGCATGGGAACTTTTTAGATGTATAACTAATGGCTCTTAATGGGTGATGTAAGAAATTAAATATGGGGTAAATAAATATAAGACAAAATCCTATATAATATACAAGGTGAAAAACCAAGCAAAGGAACAGCGCTTTTATTGCTGTTCTACATCTCGAAGTCGCAGTAAGACCTTCAACCATGGGCTATTATACTCATACTTAACTACAAGTTCAAGACGGCACCAAGCGACACGAGAAAGTCTATATATATACGAGTGGTTCGTATCCTCTTACAGTCTGTGTAAAGACCATATGCGACTCGCAAGCGTTGTAACCAAACTTGCATCGTTTTTGGTGAAACACAGGAGGCTTTTTAGTACTATATCCGGAATTGTACCTTTCTTTTATAATTCTGAGTCCTAAGAATTAACTTTTGAATACTTACTGACTGCTATCTACGAAAGTCTATTCCGGACAGACTTGGAAGAATGAAAAATAATAAATCATTCCCACGAATCACTAAATCGTGGCAATGGTTTACTAAATTGTGGCTACGGTTTATTAAATCGGTTCCTTAATTTACTAAATTGTCGCCACGGATTAATAACCTGTAGCTATAGTATATTAAATCGTTCCCACGGTTTACTACATTGTGGCCACGGAATCAGTAAATCGTTCCCACGGTTTACTACATTGTGGCCACGGATTCAATAAATTGTTCCCACTGTTTACTACATTCTGGTCACAGTTTATCCCATGGTTTATTAAACTGTGGCAACGGATTACATGATCTTGGCCATACTTTACCAACTTGATAATATATGATGTATCGAGTATAGGGTTATTTATTATTGGTAATAGATTTATAGTCAATTTTAGAACACCACAAACGCAGATTCTAATGAACAAACATAAACAACATTGAAAGAATGTGCATATATTTTTATATGAAATTCAAATTCCTATAAAACCTGTCTCTTTTTATTTTTATTAAGTTTAAAACAGACACAATAAGAAGTTATGTCCTCCCTCCCCAAACTTAAAATGTCATACAAAACACCATATTTACAGTAATAGTGCACATGCTTTCTATAGACCATCTCATGAGAATCTTTTGAAAATGAGCGCTTCCAGCCAGAATGTATATATATATTAATGTAAATTGTTAAGATTTTTTTCATATTATAGGAAAAATGTTTAATATAAATGAATTGCATCACTTGTTCCAAAATAATTCACGCGAAATTGAATTAAGTAAACTACTGCCATGAGTTAGTAACCCTTGGAACCAATAAGTAAACAGTCGCAACGATTTAATAAATTGTGGCCACGATTTATTACACCGTGGGAATGATTTAATAAACTGTGGCCATAGTTTAACAAAATTATGGGAACGATTTAATAAATCGTGGCCACAATTTAGTAAACTGTGGGAACGAGATAATAAACCGTAGCCAAAAGTTAGTAAATCGTATGATCGATTGTGGCCACAATATAGTATACCGTGGGAACGATTTAATAAACTATTGCCACAATTTAGTAAACTATTGGAACGATTTAATAAACCGTGGCTACAACTTAGTAAACCGTAAGAACGATTTAATAAAACTGTGACCACACTTCAGGATTTAATAAACCGAGGCCACAGTATAGTAAGTAAACCGTAGGAACGATTTATTATTTTTCCCTTCTTCAAAATCTGTCACGAATAGGCTTCCGTAGTTTAGCTCCTGTCTCAACCAATCATTAATTTCACCTGATTATAATAAGGAATTCTGAAGTCTGTCATAAACGATGACAGTCTGTGATCATGATTGTATTATTCTTGATTACAAATTTGAAATCCGTTATAAGGAATACCCGAATGTGTTGCCACTGAATAATAATCCGTTATAACGTATTCCACAATTTGTAATCCACGATCATAACTTCATATTTTATTTATAGTTTGTAAAATATCACGGGTATATATAATGTAAAAATAATCTCTAACTGTAAGGACATTTTAGGTCACCCTCTTCCCACTTTCGAATCGCCAAAAACATTTGTTTTTGCTTGTTTTTGTAATTAATAATTTTTGTCAGAATTGTTTTGGCTCATGATACAAATGTGTTCTCTCATAACAATACAATTTATCACTGCTTGTACGCAGAACTAATGTAGGTATTCATTCATAAAATGAAAACCATGCAGTACTTCTTTAATATACGAAGTCAATATACACAATAGACAATGTTTTTAAAAGATTAACTATACTTGCTTAAAGGGGCATATGTTTGTCTTTGATTTTACTTTCAAATGTTCCTTTTTCGTTTCTTTTTCAGAGACATCGGTAATCTATTCGTAGTGTTGATTTATACAGAAGATACGTATATCACCTCTAAGACTGTGTTCATGTGGTCTTCGGGTACGGTATATCAGAGACATATATTGTATTATATGTCTCTGGGTATATTCGACTGGAACAAAATGCGAGAATGTATTCAGTTTTGCGAAAAGTCAGTAGTTTTCTTCGCCATAGTATAGCTTCCTCCTCAGATTAAGTGATATAAGTAAATAGTTGTTGTAAATGGTATTTAATCGTTCATAAACAAGAAAGAAAAAAGACAGTAACAAAATCTCTTGGGAGAGAACTCGGGAGCATTCATTTTCTTATACGGCTAATTATTTGTATTTGCTGTTGGAATTGTCTTATCTTCAGCATCAATAAATGTCTCTCCACTTGTCTCTGTTTCACGTTATTTAAAATTCTGTTATATCTAAAGTCCAATCCTCAGTTCTCAATAAGAATCTACAGTAGTACGTAATACCACCCTGGGGTTATGCTCCTTCCGTTTAAGGTATGTAATGAAGCCTTTAACATTCTTTCAGAAAGTTAAGTTACTTCTGTGTATGACGTTTGCATTCTTGCACCGGTTTCTCAGGGATTAAACTATTACATATATAGATAAAATAAATCCCATTTTACACTCCGGGGTTAGAAATATAGACAACTGATCATGCAGATAAATTCTATACCGATCAATATACTTGTCGATATTCACAGTGATATATAAATATTTAAATTATCCTCTATAACATTCTGAAAATTTATTAACCTTTTCATCAATATTAAAAAATTCTTCAGTTTGAAACCAAAGTACAAGGTTTTATATACTGAAATAGTTCATGTCACTAAACAGATAGTACATCTTCAGAATTTTGAAAGAAGTCGGTTTAGGGTATTTTTTGAAAGACAGAAAACGCCCAGCAAATATACTCATGTGTGTAAAGAGTATCCTTAAATAGGAAATAGATGGTGTCCGTGCAGTTGGAAAAGGAATTGGGAAGGGACCATCAAATTTTTTGAAAATCGCCCACGTTTCCTGATTTCAATGTGAAGAAAAGAAAGTTTTTGGACGTGTCCGAATGAAATGAGATACGACTGGTGCGCAAGGTCTAAATGCGTCCTTGCAGCGGTTACCATCAAATATGTAAATATGCTTATGCATGAGAATCAAAATGCTGTTCACAATCGTCGTCTATCTGTATTTGCAAACCAGGCATTATCAATATTTCATTTTCACATGATAATTAAAATGTGAAAATTAAAGGAGTGTAACAATTCAACTTGTAAATGAGCTCGCCAAGAAATTATGATACAAACTTCTGTAAAAACCAAAAGAAGCTGTAATAGCTTTCCTGGTTTTCTAATGATCCAAACTACCAGCATCGATCTTCAGTCGCCCAAGTCATTTTTCAGACATGAAAATTCCAAAGTTTTGATTAAGAAAAGATGATAGACTAGGAGTTCCAAAAACGCGTCAAATAGATGACTGTTCCAACGTTACATACATTGATTTCGGTCTACAGGTCCAACAATTTCAGGCCGGATTTATTTTTTTTAATATGGCCATGACAAGCATATGAACATTTTGATTGGATAGAATACATACAATATATGAGACCATTACCTAGATTTGGAAGTAATCTGAAAAGTTAATGCTGGCAGATTTTTTAAGACTTGATGTCGGACTGACACGAAGAATACAAATCATTCTTGTAAATCTTTGTTTCTATCTGTCTGTATTGTCT
>JAOXYI010156512.1:0-11522 GCA_028566495.1 Lithophaga antillarum | reverse complement strand
GTTCAAGCCTTGGCGAGAACTTTAAAATTTGGAGATTTAACGATCGAGAGTGGAGAAATCCAATAATCAACCAGCAATAATCTACGATTTTATTTCTCTAATGACTTTTTTTCATGAAATATAGGTAAAAAATCAACCGAAATTTGAGTTTTTCCCCAGACTGAAGGAACTTTGCATGACGTCATCAGGCAAGGTCTCCTTTTTTCATGACGTCACAATTGCATTTCATCCGATGAAACACTGGGAACAACTTTTACCACACGTTGGTTATCAAATTGTTCTCACACTGGTTGGGAGGTTTGGAAATGCACGGAGAATTAGGGAAAGAAAAATCCATCTCCCCGTTATCTGAGAACTACTTTATCCATGGGGTGAGAAAATAGAATCAAGGAAAAAAACTTTATGCATGCGACGGGATCTATAAAACTCCATGAACGTGGCCTTGTTATCGCATCGATATTACCTATGCGATAACAGAAGTGTTAATGCACGGTTCTTGTACATTTTGTATGCGATACAAGATATGTCCTGTTTTATAAATGTCCTGCTACAGGTAAATACCTGCAACAGGACATTTATAATATAGGAAGAGTAATACTATATTACTTATAAGTATTTGATTAAGACATTTTTAGGGCTTATAATAGCTGTAAATAACCGGTATTGTATAAATCTAAAAGAGGATGTAAAATAGATACTTTTTCAGAGTTGCTGTGTCTGTATAACATACTCCTTGAAAACATCGGGATATCTTATGCAGATACATGTACACTTTGTCTAATGATTTATCTATTAGTTGTACAAAATCGTGGTGATATAATAATATTTAAGTGCTATTGAATTTAAGACTTTGTGATATATGGTCAACAAATGTGTTTAAAATTCAAAATTATGTGCAAATCTACTAATTGTTTTTCATTTCAAACAGGGTCATCAGATAAATAAATAGAACATACTACAAAAATATAAGAAAAGTAGTATACATTGTATTTTTCTTAATTTGGTAGTAAATTTCATGAATGATCCTAATGATTCATGAAATCATTGCCTTTGCCATTACATATACCTGTTAAGGATGTTCGCTGCTGAAAATCATAATAACTACACTTTCCTTCATTACTTATTTTTTAAATTGTACATGTTTCATGTATTTGAAAAATGGAATAAAATACATAGTTCCGAGTGCTTGTCTCTGAGATATAACTAGGTGAAAAATTAAAGATTAAAGACTGTATGATTCTAAGATTGGCTAGCACTTAAAAAATTTGCGTTTTCTCTCAGATACATGTTATTTTTTTGTTTTCGGATTTTTAATATAATTACACCAACGTTTTCCTCTGGGAAACAGTTTTCATTTTCAAATTTCCATTGTTAAATGCGGCCTGCATCCCTACTAATTAAGTAGAATGGGTAAAAAATCATGTCAAAACATGTTTGAATTAATAACTGTAATTAAAATTTTATTTCAATTTTCAGTGTTATCGTAGGTCATACTTTAAATTTCAATTCATTAACCAAAACTCGACTGAATCGTAACTATATAAATTATTATTTACCTTCGGCGATGTCAACGCCGGATCTGATTTCTGGTAGACTTGCTTTCTTATCTGGGTTTTCTCTGAATTCTTTATCAAACTCTCGTGTGTGATGCTTGGCATTTAATACTACCTGAATCATTTCTGGAGTGACATTCTGTACATCACCAGGTCTGTAATGATAAAAACGAAAGAAAACGTAAAATAAAATTAAAAACTCTTTCACCGGACTATAATGGAGAAAAAAAAAGGATGAAAAGAAGAGGAAGAACTAGAATAAAAAAGTGGGAGAAGAATTTTAAACATAAAGTGGGAGAATTGATTTATTGAATTATAAAAAATGTAAACGTAAAATGTAAAAGATCAATGGCACAAAAATAACGGACGACTATCTAATGGGAAAATCATTTTTATCAAAATGCATTTCGATCACTTCAGTATTTTTAAAGTAAATTTTAAATTAAATTACTACCGATTCTATGTATCGCTGCAAGGCCATAATTAGAATAAATAGCTGTGGGAAAATTTTCTTTTTGAGTTTTACAACAACACTTCACATGTGAAAATTATCTAAGCAAATTTTACAGTATATGAATTTTATCTACTTTATTAGCTCACAAGGGTATTCAGACTATCGTTATTTTGTGTTTGTCATCGTCATGATTAAACTCTTCAAATTCTTTCCAGAACTACTGTGCGATCTGCATTAGGGCTTAGATATATTTCTTGAATAGTTTTCTTTAATTTTTTTTCGGTGCGATCCAATAACCACCATAAAGCATTATAGTTGCTGGTTTCCTACAATTTCGAAAATAGAAATTTACTGGTCCAGTTGAATCCAATTTGACGAAAATGATTTCTTCAACTTAGTTTCGTGACTTTCCTTCATTCCCAGACCCAATGCAATTCAAGCATAACAAATCGTCAATTATGGTTTGTAGTTTCCAAAATTAGAATCTCATCAATTTTAAAGTCAGTTTAATTTAAATTTCACAGGAATGGTTGAGAGAAGATATTTTAGGTTTGAGGGATTTTTGCCAATGAAAAGTCCGAGATGGGCACCATAGTCATAACAGAAGTTATCAATTTATAAGCAGGTGTAAATGCGTGGATTTTAATTAAGTCAAATTGTCCCTGTATTTGCTTCACTAGGAGTGCCAATATTGAAAAATCGTCGGAGTTAATAACTAAAATATTCAAATTGTTTCAAGGGTCACTCTTGACCAAAATTTATTGCACATCTTGGTTAAAGATAAAACCATGACTTGTCAGTTCTGTGTTTGAACGTTTAATTTCACAAAATTTGATTATGTTTGTATGACTTTATCAAAAGATGAAACGTTCTAAACCAAAACGTTTTAGCTCATTTTAGAACAATTTATTATGTTAAATCATTACTAAAATATCATTTTTGTTCAGAATTGTAGTAAATTATCGCGTTAAAGACCCCGAAAGTATCAGAAATAAATCAATGATATAAATTGGCAAGTTGTAAGTACGAGTAATAATGCATTAGCTAGGAGTTTAGGCATATTGTCCAAAACTTTCTAAAATACACTACGAATATTTACATCGAAATGTTTTTGATACCATTTTATCAATTGAAAAAAAAAGATCCTATTAACGCAAAAATACAGGTTAAACTGGCTCTTACTCTTTGTGAAGTAAAAACAAAATAAAATATTTATTTTAACGTATCATAGTCTTGAAATACCTCTTGAAATTATTACAAAAATAGATCGATAGCAACAATCGAAGAGATCAGTTATTATGTTTTTCCAGTGAGGGGTAGAAAAGGTAATAAAAAAGTGAAATCGTGAGAATGAAGTGAAAAGTAGAAACAGGAAGAAATCAAGAGCTTCATAATTGTATAAAAAATTGATTAATTACATCGCTATACCTCCAGTGTCTAAATGAATGAATTCTTATCTTTTACAGTCCGCATATTAGTGATATCGGCTGATTTCCAATTACACCGTTTAATCTTTATTAATATTTAAGGATTTGTTTTGGTGTTTTCGAAAGGACCACCAAATGTAGCAAACCATCGAAAATAACCCTCCATACGACATAAATTTAACGATTTAGCTTCTTACGCCTGTTTAAATTCCTTTGGATGACTTGTTTCACCTGTAACTAGTATTTCATAAAGCTGTCCAGCAAACTGATCGGTCTCGCGGTCTACTGGAGCACCCGTTTCTTCTCTAGAGCCGATCCATTGAAGGGTAAAATGTTTCAAATCCTCCTGTACTTCTTTTAGAATTGATTTGTCACAAGTCTGCAGCTGGTTTTGCATTAAAAAAAGTTGGGTCTCTAATTGTCTTTTCATCTATAAAATAGACTAAAAATTTCGAGAAAGCTATCTGATGCATTAAAATATATAGAACATTAAAGTCACACTTTTTAGTTCTATCTTTGTATTATATAATTATAGACAATAGTCGTTAGCACTGGATTATGATAATAGCTTGGATGTTGTAAACGCATTTTAAAAAATAGTATAAATTGGTTACATTTAGGTTGTATTGCAACAGTTTAGAATCCACAGTGGTGTTTGTCGTTTACTGTTGATATTTGACTATATCAATATGTGTATTATGATGATAAATTAGAAAATGCTATGTATTTCAATGTATACGAGACAAAATCCAATAAAATGCAAGCTGAAATTAAAAAAGTAAAAGACCTTGTTTTTATTATTGTTCGTCATCTTGACTTCACCATTAAGAGTTCAACAATGATCAAAACTCAGAAGAAAGACCCTGACGAACAAACGACACTAAATGCTGTTACAGTGTATCTCGATATCCGTACTACTGATAATTCCGCAGGGTAATGAGCAAATTACTCAAAACGGTAAGCTTATGTTAACTTCATCATTTTTTCCGACAATAAATTTAGAAAAAAGAAAAGAAAAAGAAAAAAAAATCTAACATTTTTGGATAAATTCTTTTATAATGCAATCACAAATTGATGACTATTCAACATTAATCGCATTATTGGATTAAAATCTAATGTGAAAAATATTTACAGTACAGACACAATATTAAAAAAGCATGTTCACGAATATTTCTGAACATTTCAAATTAAAAATGACAGAATAATGTATACTTGCGTATGCCGAAATAACTCTTTGGTATTAGAGTATACCAGTTGAAAATACACATTAAAATTTCTGCCAAACAACTTCAACTGAACTTCCGATTTTCATGAATCATAGAATAAATTAAGCCTGTATAGTACTTATGTTAACTTAATATTATGATTTCTGTCATAAGGTTCAGCAAGCTCTTGTCATATATTTTTTATTTTTGTTGCTGTAATTAACCGATTAACATACAAAAAGAAATTATCAAAAACGCACAGAACTTGAGTATATTGAGCATTCCTGTCAGTATCTACGGATCAAAACAGTGTTTCATTTTATTTTTCACGTCGAAAGCTGGAAAAACAAGAAAAAATGCACGGTTAGAAATCCTATATCCACTAAATTCCATCAGCTGATGAAAACGTTTTAACCGCTTTCCAAATGTTTACCCAAAACCAATTTTACACAATATGTACATGAATATGAAAATTATCTCTATAAAAATCAAAATTTTCATATTTATTCCTGACATGAAGGAAAATCTTGAGAAATTGTGACGGATTGAACAACATTTCAGGGTGATATTTCTGTTGTATTGATTATAATTGAATGAAATATAAAAAAAAACACGCACACACTTCTTATAGTTTTTTTTTAATGTTTCACTTGCGCGTTCAGTTCAAACGTTTGATTTTACAATACAATGAATTTACATGTAAATGAAACGGCCAAATGTTTCTAAATATGGAATAAACCTTCACAAAAATCTATGGAATAGTGAAGTGGCTGACTGTACTTGCATCAATAACAGATCATGAAAATAAATTAACTTCAAAAATATTAATCTGTAAATAGCAAGATAAAGGTGGAATTATTCATATTAACAAATGGATTGGATGCAAGTTATATCAACTTGCAAAGGTCATTTTTATTTAGTATATACATAAAACAAAATATTCATCAGCAATGTTTACGAGTAGTTAATTATAATACATAATCATTTTAAAAGTGCAAATACTAGGAACTTGCAACACAGTAAATTTGATATGAGTTATCAAATGTAAAAATTGATTACTGTATACGACACTGTTGATGGACTCTGATTTACCCTTCAATCCGATTAACGGATTCGAACTCTCGTCTCCGATTTAAGCTCGATTAATTTCCCGTTCTTGAGTAGTAATATCCCTGATGCTCCTGCATATTGCATCTCTACGATTTGGATGACCATTTTAAAATTTCGGTGTCTCAACTCGGTGCAGATATGTTTTATCGTTGTAGATTTAGTCCATCAGTCCCTGATCTATGGATATGGTTTACTATGGACGTGACTAATTGGATTGCACGACGGACGATGCTAGCATAGAAGGAGATAATACTTACTCTGTCGACTCACCTGATCTCATACCCCTTTAGGGAGTTCTTGTGATACCTACACTGCCTAGAATTTGCATTTACCTCACGTGTTCATTGGTTTCAGAACACTGGTTGGTACTCTATTGCTATTTTCTTGTATACATAACATATACTGCTACATTGTAATTGTATTTAAGCATGCACATTTCATATCAAATCTACATTTCATAACTTACTAATTACATTTGCAGGGACAAGAGAAGCGTATTTATTTCGCGTTTCGAATATGAATTATTATATAATTCATATTTACTCACGTCTTTATCTGTTCTTTGTGCAAATTCAGGTCGAATTTCCATTGAACGCTTTTGTTTTGGGGCATTCTTGCAAGCTGATCGTTCCTCATATTCCTCTAAGGTTGCGATAACATTTTTAAATACTTCATACACCATTTGTTTACTGGCTAAAATTATATGTACAAGGAAATATATTATGAAAATCAACACAACATAATTATCACGGATTGAACGTATTAGGATTGACGATAACTACATGTAAGGTACTTTTTAAACATCTTTGATTTGCTTTTACTCTTTGGAAAATATTATATAAAAGTGTTCAAAAGGTCATTTAATAATATACAATAGCTTCATTATTGATTTCATGAAATGTCTTTCTTAGTTTTCACTACAATAGAATATAACGGTATAAAATCGTTTATCTGAAATTATTCATAGTTACCCTGTGCACTTCGAAATATTTGTTGCTCTGCCTGTGTCATAGCCTGTGAAGTTTCCATTTCTTCCTCCATTCTGTCCCGATTAAATGTGAAATAACTCGAACAGATAATCGTGAAACAAACTAACAGATGAACATTTATACATACTTATCTAAACTATACGATTGGTTTATAATGTGACAGTAGGCGTTTCTATCTATTTAATCAGCCCATCTATCCTATAATCTCTTACATGCACATCTCAGACCACAACTGATTTTCATTTAGTTCGATATATATATATATGCAAGGAAGGTGAAGACCAGCACAGAATGGCAGCTAAATGGTATCCACTTGACAATTTCACCTGTCCAGCAGTAGGTTGTCCTTCGTATGTAATATTTTCTTATAAATATATCTTCTTTGACACTTAATCTTAATTGAAATATACTTAATTCTTATTTATGGTATAAATGTGTATTAATATTTATCTACTTCCTGCATGTTATAAGTTAATTGCACTAATACTGAGCAGTAATATCATATTGCGCTAGCTTGCGAGCGCGATATTATACCTTGCAAAGGACAATATTCTCAATATTAGTGCAATAACTCTTGGATAATATAGTACTAAATATTTCAGATGGTTTCATGTAAACTCATACCTTCCAACTGCGATGCGTAGTCCTCTTCCGCCATTTTATTTACTTCTGCTTGCGATGGTGCAATATCGCTAATCAGTCCCAAACCACCCTATGTAGCGTTGTAAACAAATATGTAATCAGAATCGTATCAATATTTTCGGAGCTGATCTGTCTTGTACCAAAGCAGATTGTTAATGATTTTACAATATCGCTGGATATTGTATCTTTATTTTACAAAGAAATCTACAGAAAATATTTGGTACTATATTAAATTCAAATTATTGTTAATAAACATGATAACACAAAGACGTGCTGTCGCATGTGTTCGTTCTGTTCAGAGGAAAATCTGCCAAATATCACATAAAACGGCATTTTTAAAAGCAATATTTCACAAAAAGTGGAAAATAAGACTAGTGTCACCAACACGGGCACAGGTACATATAGTATAATAACATTCTGCGGCAACCATAAATTTAGATATATATATATATTTGTTTTAAATGACAATTTAAAATATTCTCAGTTTGCCAATATCTTTCAGGAGACAACGTGGAAACTGGGTGTGCGCAACTGATGGAACGCGAGCTTATATTTCCCAAACAGGGTACATAAAATGTGGCAGTGGGAATCATAATGCTCGTATATGTATGTGCAGTTGGAGCTGTGGAAGTCATGGCAATCATCCGGTAGACAAATACTGGAAAGCCGATCTTCAAGGATTTGGTTTTGCTTTGTCACAGGCTGTGTCTTTGTTGAATGAAGCAGGTTCGACTTGGGTAGCGGCATTAGTTAACGAACTAGGAGACCAATTTGGGTGAGTCTAATTTTATTATTATTGTGATTAATTATGATTTTGTTAATAAGTATATGCAAGTTTGGAAAAAGAAACTATCACCATTTTATTAACATGCTGTAATATTAAATGACATAGATTATTTTCTTTCAACTTTTACTTAACCCTTTACAGTCCGTATCGGTACTTAAGTACCGATAACGTTAATAAAGGGATTGTATAGTATGAATGTGGACATGCTAGGTAACCATAGCAACCAAACTACAAAATGCAAGTTTAGCTCTTGTCATACTTGACATAATGATATATAACACTGCATATTTTCTGCATAAATATTAATGTTAATGCGATGTTTATAAGTTCAGTTAATTACAAATGTAAATTCTAAAACATTCGTCGGACTGTAAAGGTTCTAAAAAGCCTTTTAGCAAATTTCAAAGCTTTGTCGAAACTCATTCTTATTTAGTCTGTCATTAAAATATAAAAATAATGAATTTCGTTTGAGTTAACGTTTTCATACGATAAAAATTGTATTGAATGAGTTATTTCTAACGTTAAAAATTTGAATAGAAAAATGTGAAAATTTCTTAAATCTGTAAGTATTTCTCGTTACTGTTTGTTTAAACTTTGAAATACATTAAATTATCGCATTGCACCATATGATGGTCGATAAATTATTAAAAATGTTATTTCTCTATCTTCTCTTATAGTCACATTTTGATGTATAGTTAATTTGATGACAGGTATCATATGTCTTATTTAAACTGGACTTAGTTGAGAATAACAAGATTTACATGTCTACTGCGTAATATGCCTTTCAAATTTTATAATGGTAATTAGATCATTCAAGCTATTTTTTTTAATGCACAGTTCATCGTCGTACCAAAACTGATCATTTCGCTCATTTAATTGGGTGAATTTTCCGATCTCCTTTAAGATTACTGAAAGAAAATTACGATTTACTTTGTTTACGCTTTTTTGTTTGATTGTGTTCACATTTTGGTTTGAAAAAATAATGATTTTAGTTATTTTCCCAAGCCGTATAATATATTTTCAGACTTCTTTGTATTTTACAGGAGATGATACAGCTCTGGTGGAGAACAGTAAAAAGATTTAAATGACAGTGATAAATTACTATTTTAATATTCACAGAACATTCAAGAATCCTGAATTTAGTTTGAAAATTACGTTTTTTTATCTTATTTATTTCCCAAATCATACTATCTCGATAGTATTAAAAGTAAGTTAGGTTGTTTTATCACATGTCTGACATACTGTCACTCATTTTTAATTATTTACTATCACCAAAGGTTTATTTCTCCTGCTTCGAACATTTAGAGACAGATTAACTGAACAAGTAAAGGCTTTTGCCTATATAAAGACATAAGCTTCAACTGCAAAGAAGTACATTGAAACAATTGCACAAATAGTCTATGTGTTAACTGATGAGACATTATTTGTTGAAATGCGCATATTTTGAAGAAAATTAATTTAGGTATCTTTGATTGTTTATTTCCTTTTTTATAAACAAATTTATACTACTTCTTCAAAAGACTGACTGAGATTTGGAAGGTTATGTAGAATTTTTCTTCCAGAGAGAACAAAGCAGTATTACTACGGATGCCTATTAGTATGGAAACGCATTCGGGTCACCATTTAACTATTTAATCGACTTGTCAAATTTACTTATAACATGTCGACTAAAATAAATTGACAATGCCCAGTCAAGTGAAACAAGTCGTTCTGTTTTTGTCACTTTGTAATGTCTATTAGTAGTTCTAGAGGAGATAATAAGATGATTTAAAATAAGTCGATATAACACAATTTAACTTAGTATTAAACCGAGATGTCGAATAATTATGTAGCGATAGAAATGTCGTTTTAACAGTTAATCATATTTTGTCGACATAATTTAAACTGACTTGACACGTTCGGCATTATACATAGACTTAAATAAAATGACAATACAGCATTCATTGGAATATACCGCCTTATCTTTGTTTCCTTGCAACAGTATAGGGAAAGTTATAAAATACAAATCATCCTCATTTTGGTTGGAAAAAAAATGGCCACCAGGGGTAATCTTTGATGCTGATGGTTCAGTTTTCAAGAATCTCCTCCTCTGAAACAAGAAGATATGTTTTGAAAATTGACAGGATTTATGATTTGAAGACCCTCTATAAACGATGCTTATTTAATGATGATCGGGTGACAAGCATGGTGGCATTGGTGGCATATATTTCCCATTGAAACTCTAATAAAAAGCACATTGTTATCTTCTTTTCTGACACCACTTGACAAATTGTAATCAAACTTTGCAGGAATTATGCATGGATGGTCCTCTGCAAAAATCCTCATTTGGTTTGGATCCATTCCGAACGGACGTGGCTGCGTATTTATACATCGACACAGCCAAACGGACGCCTTTCTTTAGCCAGTGTTTTACTCCCGGACTGGAGAAGTCCAGGTGACAATATTTCTATATCCCAGCCAACCCTTGGGATGTACACTTTTGAAAAGTATAAATTGCTAAAAAAAAAAACTGTAAAAAAAACATACGTATAAATTGAGCAAATAAAAAACTATATATTGATCGAATTTCACGTGTACTGTAGTTAGTCATTTACTTGTAATTTATGTACGGTAATTTATGTAAAATGGTTTTAGGGGCCGTATTGCATTCCAAAAGATTCGAAAAGTTTTGAATATCTTTTCCAAAATGAAACTTTTTTCATTTCGGAAAGTTTCGGAAAAGACATATAAAAGATTATGGAATTGATATAAAAAATTTCGGAAATGCTGAACAGCTGTTTTAGATTTAAAATGTAGTCACATCGAGTAGATATTAACATTTATTGAAGTAATTCTTACAAATGAACTTGGAATGATAAAAGTACGATAGAGGAAAATCCGTTAGAATTTTGGTTGGCGGAGAAAATTTTGACACGCCTTGTGTGAATAGTTATACACTTTAGCATTTATATGCCGAGTACTAAAAGTAATCATAACATTTTAACAGTAATGACTTAAACTCTCCTAGATATAACATGCAAGTTCCCTGACAAAAGAGGAGCGCGATGAAGAAAGGCGAGAGAAAACCGAAGACGCATTCAAGGCGGAACAATCCGAGGACATAGGCAACATCGGGAACGAGGAAGACGAGAACAAACAAACAATACATGAGCATGCAACAGAAAACAAAACACAGAAAAACTAAAATAGTAGATGAGCAACACGGACCCCACTAAAAACCGGGAGTGAACCTAGGTGCTCCGGAAGGGTAAACAGTTCTTGACACCCACCGTGTTGCTCATGTCAAGTCCGGTAAAAAGTCATACTCGGTAAGAGGAAAGAACAAAACTACGGCAAAGGGAAAAGATCTGTCTTC
>JAOXYI010156403.1:0-11523 GCA_028566495.1 Lithophaga antillarum | reverse complement strand
AGAGAAACATTTCTTTAAAAAAAAAAGACTATCTACTGTATAATTTTTAAAAATTGGGTAAATGCATATCTCTGTTATTTTAAAAACAAATTATACAGTATGATTCGCCACTAGGTACAAAATTACTCAAATGATCTCTTTTATTCAATAAATACTCGTGTCCTCCTTACTGATCATAAAAGTATTTCATGTTCGGTCATGATACCGAACTGACCATATTTCAACACTGCATACAATAACTAATTATTAAGAGTCCATTCTGGATGGAATGATCTTGACCTAAGTTCCGTCAGATTTCTACTACAACAAATAGTAACAGATTGGGGCCTATTGTATTTCCAAACCAAATTCTTCCTTTTTAGTTTTGACGCTTAGGCTAAAATCAACATGGACAAAAATTTTTTACTAATCAGTACTGCAAAAGGATCAGTTTCTATGGAGTTTAATAAAGGTAGGCAGCTACAATATCTCAAATGGAGAACGTACCCTTCAGGAGTTTCAGGTGGAAGTGGTATCGTCAGAGGAGGCCTCCGTGAGAAGCCCTGACGACCAACATTGATGTCTCCTCTATAATGTGCTCTTTCTGTAATACTGAAATCACTCTCCGTGTGAGGTAAAGTTCGGTTGTCATAGAAACCCTGACCGTAACTAGGAAAACTACTTCGGCTTCTACAAAAAATGTTTGAAGCATCACTAAAACTCTGGTGAGAAGAGAATGGTGGATGTTTTTGATCTAACTCGGAATATCCGGTATGAGGTGACTGGAACAGTTCATGAGGTGAAGGATATGAAAGTTTTTGTGATTGTTTACTATCACTGTCATATCTTTGTGGTAATAGGTCGCATTCTTGCGCGGGAAATGCCTGGAAGCTGCCTTCATATGACATCATTGTATCCGAGTATTTTGCTTGTGATCCTGGAAAAGTTTGACTTTCTGTTGAATACATTCCGAGTTGCTTTGTTGAATCTTTTTCTACCATGAACGCACCTTCGTAACTGTATGATTCTGGATAATTTTGCTGTAAGTTTTGGAAGGCTGAAGCATCAAAGCCTCCTTGAAAAATGTCTGATTGAAGATCATCTGATGTATATGAAGTATCCGAAGGCATATTGCCTTGAAATCCAGATGACCCAGGGAAAATCCCAATGTCCGCACCACCGGACTGTGTACCACACGTTGCAAAGGGTGCGGGGAAATCTCCCAGGAAACTAGCCTGGGGATTGAAGGCAGCCTGAAAACAGAAGTAAACTATTTTTAACGATAAAAGTATCAACTTGTTTTTTTAACTATACAAGTATCAACTTAAACTATTTTTAACGATACAAGTTTTAACTTAAACTATTTTTAACGATATAAGTTTTAACTTACTGCAGTTTTAAAATCCAATGCAACTTAAATATACATATATTTGTTGCCCAAATTTTATCACGGGCGATTTCAGCAGATCTTTTAATAATCCCTATTTTCATTAACATCAATCGAATTGTAATTTTTGAGTATGTCAGACAATGGCACTTGTATAAAATGCTGATTGACAGATATTGGAAGGTGTATGGAGGTGCATTGGTGTATTGTACAGCTGTGTAACAGCACAGCATATGTGTGCTCAAAATGCATATACATTGTATTCATCAGTGGAACCTCTCGCCTTAATCCACCGCTTTACCAACTGAGATGAAGCGAGAGAAGACCTCTACTGGCAGAACTTCACAGAAGGGTTTTTCTAAACCTACGACGGTCCTTACTCCCGTCGCAGATGTTTCACCGATTTTGTGGAAAGGTGGAAAATAGTCCAAAAATTCAACCTAATTTTTTTTTAAAATGGTCCTTTTCCATAATTTTTATCTCTTCAAAGCAGTAAAAATATAAATACATGCCCAGGGTGACATTATAGATCATTATATTTTAAAGGAACTGTGTTTTAATACGGGACGCCTCTAGATGGCGTAAAATCATCAACTACAAGTCATCGTTTCTACATTGCTATCGTTTCACAGAACCTCATAAATGTCAAAGATTAACAGGTTAGAGAAAGTGTAAAAATCATTATCACTTAGGAATTCTAAAGTTTATTTTTGTATACATTGTTTGTCTTAAAAGTACATATTTAGTATAAGGGAATGCCCTTGTTTTTATGTTAGAAGTACGTTGTAAGAATTCTGAACTGTAGTTTTTTGCATTCCCATCATTTGCTATAATAACCAGTTATACAAAATAGAATATGTATTAATCATTGGTTGAAGTATCTCTTTCTTGTATTCTGCCCTGGTTATTAAACTTGATACAAGGGGAACCGTGGTCAGACCTGACGTGAAAAAGAGAAAATGTGTTCTGGAAAAAAAAAATCTCACTTATTTGTAATAGAGTTGTCTCCCTTGCCAAGCATTTGTCAATTGACAAAATTATTTCTGTGGTTTTATAGCTATTAAGTTTTCACTCTCCGTGGCTAAATGGCATTAAGATTAATATCAGACTATCATTAACTGATGAATAACACCCATTTAGAGATTTACCACGCGCACAATTGCATCGAAAATTTAACATTATCAAATACACGTGCGGGGAATTACCGAACACAAACGTTCATTATGAGATGATGTTAATTCTCTAATTACTTAAATTAATATTACCGTTGTTAAAAAGAATGTTGACAGTTCTTGCTATGTTCAAAACGTGTGCCAAACCGTCTGTTAGCATTAAAATCTGATCGTTACCATATGCTAACTAAATTTCTTCGATTAACCAATAAAATAAATCATCTTTTACGTAAAACATTTAATTTCGAAGTTACAGAAATTTAAACAACAAAACCGTGCGAGATATGTTAATAATTTTACGGAGTTAAGCCAGAAATACATTTCTTCACAACCATTAGTTGTGTTGTTCTACCGAGTATATGATTCGTGATTTTTTTCAGCCAAAATGTATGGATTCGAAGTTTTTTTGTTCTTTTTTGGTTGGGGGAAGATGGGGGTGTGGGGTGATATTTTCGGGGTTTTTAACACTTACTTTAGAATATACAGTATTGAGTAATCTCAACAAATGAAAGAATACATGTCGACAAATGGCTTGTCGCTGCTGTTCACCTTGACTTTCTCATTACTTTACTTCAAAAATGATCATCAAAATAGAGCAACAGTCGATGTCAGGAACAACCAGATTTTTCGACCACGCTGTTTAGTATAGATCTTTTCTTGATCAAATTCTAAAGTTGTGGATTTTATATTTTTGTTAAAAAAAGAAAGGAAAAAAAAATAAATGAAAACAACGGTTTCAACTTAAAATCACCAGAAAAAATCAAAATATTAATGCATTCTTGTGCATACTATATTTAAAATGCGCAGTGGATATCAAAAAGACTGAATCAACAAAATCTGACCAATTATCAGAAATCTTAGATTAAAAAAAAAGGTTCGTGTCACGAAAAAATTTTTACCGGACTTACCTGCGGCTGTAAGAGTAACATTTGTTCAGATGATGAAATGGTTGTTGTCGAGGATGGAGCCTGCGATGAAGTAGGACAAGTACTTAGTGTACGACGCCTGGGAGATGCAGACGCAGGAGGAAGCTGTGCTGACTCTGAAAAAAATGTTACCAATTATTTAGATATTTTATCGTGATAAGTTGCAAAATATTTATTCGCGGAAACTGAATAAAACGTTTGCGTTTCGATATATATTTTTTTTAAGACGTGCATGAGTTCGGCTGTAAATGGCCCAAGCTTACTTTTTTATTATATAATTATACTATATTGACATTTCTGTTTAACAGGATTTCAGCTGGCTGGGTTATTTTAACCTTATTTAAACACTGCTTCTATTCCATTGGTGGCCTCTTTGCTGTTCCTTTATTTCTCAGTTGTTTTTGTTTTTTTTTCTTTTCACCATGATGATCCCCCTTTTCATTCGGTATTTCAAAAGAAGAAGACAAAAGAAAAGACAGAAAGAACAAAATGAATATATTTTCATAGGTTTCAAAATCAGTCATACATAATCATAATTATCCAAACTTCGGGAAGGAAGAACTCAAAACGCATATAAAACGTATTCATTTTGTATCAACATTATTTAAAAAAACGAAACGCATTAAATAAATAGTAAAAATGAATATAAACTCTTACTGAAATGGACAGATTAACTTTTATTTGGTATATTAATACATGGGTTTTCAATTTCGGATATTTTAGCAGATAATTACTGCGGTTTCAGCTGTTTGAATACTTTAATGGTACATGGCGTGAGCAGACGTTCGTCAACGAAAGCGCGCGACTTTCACGTGTCATCGCTTTCTGTAACATATGTTCGGTAATTGTTTCACTAGCTGTATGAAGATTTAGTGAATATATGATATGACAGTATACACATTTTCCTGTTAAATTTGGAGAAAATCTCACATGATCGCATCTTAAAAAATGAAAGCCAAATTTTTATGAACTAAAACCGATAGTTTTTTCATTTAACTACCTGTACAAAATTCGTGCAGTTTCACTACTTTCTCATTTTATCTACTCCTTTTTAATTTTGTCTTATCAGCTTTTTTTTTATTTTGAGCTATTCAGCAAGTCATATAAGATGCCGTCATTAAGAAACCTTATTAGATCAATTCCTGGACAAATATATATAATTTAGTATATTTTAAAGTTAGGAGTATTTAGTACTTAGGACTATATCCTTATAAATCCTATCATGTCGCTACAGTTCTTATTTTTTCTGTTAAATTTTTCTCATTTTTCATTTCGTAACAGAAAAACGAATATAATTTTGATGAAAAGTTAAATTGTTGCTAATACTATTAAGATATATACCACATACACACCAAACTGTCATATTTATCATCTGATGTTATTTTTGACTTGAAAAAACTTCAATCGTATTTCTTTCTTCTTTTTTTCCCTTTTTCTTGTATTTAAACACGATACTTCTTAAAAGATATTCTTAGAATAAAAAATCAATAATAAACTGCAGTATTCACCATCTAACGTTACTTTCGACATCAAAAAAATTAAATCGATTTTTCCTGTCTTTTTCTACTCCCCCCTCTCTCTTTCTTTCTTTTCGGTTATGATAACTTTGTTTTTTTATTTTCTTTTTAATTTTTTTCTTATATCTAAATACGACTCTTCTTCTTTCATGGAAAAAAGAAAACTTTCAGTAACAATATTGTATAAAAATAACTTACCGTTATTATGAAATCGACAAGCTCGTAAATATTTTTCTTTTTTCTGAATTTGTTGATAGTAATTTCCAATCATCATTACAGCGAATAGAATTGAAATTATTCTACTTTGAAAATTATTGTTATTTTATTCAAATGTCCAATTAGCAAACTGACCAATGGGCGATCTTGAATTTCCGATTGGACATCAATAGCATTACATGGATACTCTGTGATGTGATAATGAAATATCTACCCCAAGAAACCTCCCCGGATTTTGCTTCATTTTACAGCTGTATGCTTGACGTCAAAAAGAATGTGCTAACATTAATTTAAGAACAATTGAAACGCAAGAAAAAAAATTGACAAACGCGGATTTAGAGGGAGGTTCAGATTTCTCCATTTCTACCTAAAACTCGAAGATTCAAATGGGAATCAGCAATAACTGCCAAAATATTGTACATTGACCCTCTTTTGGGTTATACGCTTCACGACAGCAGAGAACTCGGATGCCTACAAGGATGGATTTTTTTTATATGTAGTCGCATTTGTTGTTGCAGGTTGTGACACTTTATAATTTTTCGAAAATTGGAGGAAAAACCTAACGACAACATGAAAATAGTCTTTTTTAAAACTAGACACAAAAATGAAATTTAGTACGTTCTACTTGTATTTGCATTTCATATCTCAAGATATCATAGTATCAGTATATGTAATTAAATTTTGTTTTATTGTTTGAACATGTTGAAGTCGAAAAAGATACATTTTCTTATATGATTGTTCCGTTTTGTTGTATATTTCATATTTTTATTGTATTTGATATGCTGTAGATCTGCAATGTTAAAAACGGATTGAGTTGTCTCCCGTTGATCAAGAGACTGCTGATGCAGTTGGAATGGATTTTCGTACATAGAAAAAAAAAATAAACAGCGGAATCCATTTTGTCAACAGCATTAAGTTTTTAGTCAGTTATCCTCCTTCTCCTTCACCCAGACAGATATGAAACAAAAAATATAGTTTTGGACTGGAATTTTTTGCCCCACCGAATATACCCCTACCCACAAACCCCCAAAAAGCAGTTGTGCCTTCATCCAAATGGGCGGTAATGTTATCACACACTGCATTAATTCAGAAAATGTGTGTTATGGTAATCCATCTGTTTTTGACATGTAAAATGTGAGACTGAGTGCATCTCCATGTGTTTTAATTACAGTTGACATAATTGGAGAGCGTTGACAAATTTAAAGTTTTCAATTAACGAATGGTGACCTAGTGCATATTTAAATGACCCTCTGTGGGGTTCGATCCGTCCTACATTGCATGTTGCACATATTCTTGTCGCGATTGTTGCATTCTAATAGATTTATTCTGCACTCTGTATTGAGTTTTAGTGCTTGTGACCTGATAGTGAAATAGTAACTTTTCAAAGAGATACAAGATAGAATTCAAAGTAAAAAGAACTATCATTCTAAAAAATATGTTTAACATGTTATGTACCATGTTTGGGTTCCAGGGAAAATACCCTGTTGTTGCCAGAGGCATGGATGGCCAAGTGGTTTAGGTCGCTGACTCACCAATACTAGACCATAGACGGGTAATACATCTATGACTAGACTAACACCGTTGTCATAAACAGTCCAACCCAACCTAATGTCGCCTATTTTGACCCTGAAGTTAGATAAGTATGAGGCTATTAAAAAAAAAAAAAAAAACACCCTTTGCGGAAATTTTAAAAAATCGTCGGTTTAGTCAACAGGACTGTAATTTCCACTTTGACAAAGTACGACTTGATATCCCCTTTTCAAGCTTACAGAAAAGTGTATATTATCCTGGTTTTGGGGTAACATCGTTCCTCGACATAATTTTTAAAAAATCCCACCAGGACGAAGAAGATGGCTTATTTATCTGATTTACATTCTATAAACAAATTACCAGATGTATGTTAGTTTCTTGATACATATTTAATTTATTCTATAATATTTATATATGTTTAATTGCCTGAATAATTATATATCTAACAATTTTCTTTTGTACTATTGCGTTTATAATTTTCCGGAATAAACAATTAGCAGAACAGATTTCAAGGTTTGGTAAACGTTTATAAGCAAGGTGGATTCAATAAATGTCCAAAGTTTATCTCCCAGCCAGATTTATTAGAAAACTACATAAAAATCGAGATATTTTGTGCGATGCTTACGTCATAATATCTATTTTGCACTTGAAATTTAATGCAAAGGGTCCATCTGTGAATATTTCCGAATACTGAAAAATAAACAGATGTTTGGTGGATCAATATAGAGATTGGATAATAAAAAATTCTCTTAAATTCCTTCTTTTTTTTCTAACTTTATGCATCTCTCAAGGGCTTTTCTCATTGCCTAAAGCACTATTATCTAATATCTTACCGAGTAATGACTTTTCATTTCAAAAGTTTCTAGAACTAAGACTCTTTACTTCGATTCTCTTTCCCAATCAACTGCTCTTGAACATGCAGGCTAAGTCCAAGCAAGATCCAATGGAATTCAAGACATGCAGGTGATATTTGAAGAGTGTTCAGGTAAAAAATTAACGCATAAAAATGACACCATGTTAATACATGTAATATCTCACTTAGGCTGTGTGGCCTTACTTTGCCATATCACATAGAAAATGATGACTAAAATTTTAAAATCTTAAAACCATCTTGGGAAGTTTTTATTTTACTTATCATTTAGTTAGTTTTGAAATGATTATAAAAATACCATCAAATCCTTTAATTTTTTAACAGATAAAGACATTTATTGATAAGGTGTGCATGTAAGTTTCCGCATTCAAGATCATAGGGAAAAGTAATGCTACAGGCATTAGAATATCATATTAAAACAATTGGCTTGGGACAAACAAAATGAAAAACACATTAAAATAAAGATAAATTTCTTCAAAAAGATTTAAGCGATTAAAAGATGCAGTAAACGTACAAAAATGCAAATAAAATTAATATATTTATAATGTCCTGTGTCATGTCTCAATTCTTTGTCTCATTTGATTATATGAGTGCAATATCATTTCATGTTTTAAGCATTTATTAATATTTCTTACATTTATTATCTTCTGTTTGTGTTGATAATTAAAATATGCATGTGATATGGAATTGACACGAAATGCAATAATGATATATTTTTCATATATAGTGTAAGGAGTCTGTTTATCCTTTAGTATATTTTACAAAAAGCTATATACAAATTTTAAGATATGATCAAATCTAGTCAATTTTTTTTAAATGTAAACTCTAAAGGTGTATATTTATGCACACACAATTTCCAACTCGAAGGTGTTGAATGTTGTGTGCAAACATGTTCAAACAAATTCCCTTAACAAATAAATTTACAAAATTCGTGAAATTTTATGTCTGTAGAAAGAGGAACAAATATTGTTAGATGCAATACCCTTACTTTGAAACAGAACGTTCATGCATGTTTGCTGTTAAATTTTCGAAAGAAAATACCCTCCATGTGTCTGCATGTTGTGTAGATCCGCTGTTCGTATCTTGCCGCAGTATCTTATGTGCTTTTTAAAAATAAGAAGGCGTAGCTCCACGCTGTTATAGTATTTTCTTATTTTCCTCTCGGTGTAGAACTCCCCCATTACATTGAATCAATAAATAGGGTTATCGTTCTTTATAAATTGCATTCTTTTACATGGGAAGTCTAAGATGCTTAAAACTCATTTCTGTGGTCATGCTAATTTTAGAGTTGAATCGATTGAATTAAGGTTGATATTTAGGTATTTTTGCAAACAACTAGACCTTTTCTTCCAACGTTGGAGGCGTCAAATCGCACTGGAAGAAACTGTTGACATTTGAAGTTTTGTTTTTAAACTGTAAAATAACGGGAAAGATCAATACGAATCTTAAGTTGAACCGTTCTCATTACATCACAGCAAAACAAAAATGGAAAAAAATATATTTTTAGTCCGCAAGATGACCAAAGCACTTTATCTTTACATGTAAGTCTTTTCATTCGATTAGTTTTTTTAATTCACGTTTCACATTAAATAAAAAAACAAGTTTCTAATTTTTTCAACTTTCAAAATTGAACAAAATATTGCTATGTTACAGTATTTATTAATGATCCTTAACCAAAGGCGGTGAAACAGGAGGTAATTTCCGTCCCCCCTCCCCCCACCCCGAATATTTTGTTTAAAAAAATTCGGGAAGAAAACCGTTAAATTATTTAACTAGCCTTATTCTGTGGCAAGTACATGTAATTAACCAAGCAAGTAAAACTTAATTTTGATTTGGCATTCATATTTAACAATTGGAAAAAAATAAAAATATTTTCAGTCCGATAGATGACCGAAGCACATTATCTTCGCATGTAAGCCTTTAGTTCGATTAGGTTTCTTTTTTAACTCACAGTACCCATTAAATTATAGACATATTCTATATTACTTCATCTTAATCTTAAACTCTGTGTATGTATATCTATTCCTAAACCTTTTTTCACAAAGTATAAAAAAGCAGTTTATGTTCATTCTGCAATGTTATTTCTATTCTATGACCAGGTATCTTGTTCAATACAATATGGAAATCCAATTATTGATCCTGCACTCATAGTTAATACAATCAATATCAATAGAAAGACGGCCAAAACCTTCTACAGTGTATATCTAGTCCTCGTATCCTGAAAATGCCTAAATGTTTTCACACAGGTAACCGGCCCCTGTGCGATTTTTGTAAGATCAGACTACACCGCTTTATAATTTTTTTTTCAAATGACAGTAGCTGTACTTAAATATATAAAGTCTAGAATTTTAAGTTTCTTTCTTGCCTACGTATGGAAAATCCTACATTATAGTATATTTTAAAGAAAATGATGAATGACAGAACTCGTTGACAGTAAATATAATGTATGTCCCGTTAACCTGCATCGAAATGATGCCGCCATTCACAGTACCTAAATGTAAACAATCACATGTATATACATGTATACATATGCACATTTTGATCTACATATACATAGCAGGTATTACATCTATATTCCTAAATTAACGTCTAGAAAGCATTTTAAGTGGTGAAATTATTTCACATTATTGTTGACTTTTGAATACAATGACGCTTGACTATATCTAAAACAATGTTTATAAACATGTATACCGGGAATAACAAATAGCAGTAGTACATAGGACATTCAAATCTCAAAATTTCGTTTATCGCACAAATTCATTTCCTGGTTCATCTTTTAACTCAGTATTACAGTCCCTTCTTTTAACTCAGTACAAAACCTTTGTTTAAATTATTTGAACTGGATGAGACACTTTTGCGAAATTAAAATGTCGCAGTTTTACGAAGCTTTTTTGCTCCAGGGGTTGGGTATTCTTCACATGAAAAAAAGTTTCAAACTTCCCTTTTAGTATCCGTAACACTGATGATGATAGAATATTTTTCAAACAACTTCTATAAAAATATACTTTCAAAAATGATTATTTTGGTATTACATAACATTGTCATGCTAATTAAGTTTTATTTATTAACATATTAGATACTAGTATAAGAAACCAGAAGAATTTCTTGATGATCAGCTATAGACAAAAGTACTTGAGGAGAAATGATCTCAAATGGCAAGTAAAATAACATTTTTTTGACTAGTGGTCATTGAAAAAAATCTATTTATTTCTCAATGAAAGCACTAATGTGCATTTGTAGTCCTGTAATCAATCATTGTACAACCTTTCTTTGAAAATATGAATTGGCTCAGTGTTATGGTCGACCTAAATAATCTTTGACCATTCTTAAATTTATGAAATTCCACTTCATACTTTTTTTCTTTCTCTGTCGTTTTAAGCATCCAATATTATAAAGCAAACATTTTAAATTTTTTGTAAGTGTGTTGGAAAAGTTCAGAACTTGTGCTACACACCCTTCTGAAAAAGTTCCGGGATTGTGAACTTTGTAATATAAATTCGCAGATTTTAGGCTAATATTTTCTCCATTTGGGGGTTAACATTAATTTCGAACTCACATTAGCACCTCGTTGTGCACTAACATTTTAAAATAAGAACGAGAATATTTTGTTATTGAAGGTGAGAATGTCACAAAACAGTTTCAGTGTTTAATGCTAACATTATTTTCTGGAAAATATACTGGTCATCTGTGCACAGGTTTCATCAAGGTGTTAATTAACTTTATGTTCAGTGTTTTAAAATCTGGGATTTTTTTTTTATTTGGGAGTATGTGTTGCACTTTTCTTCATAATTTTAATTTCATTTTGGACTGACTCATTAAGCCGTCGGTGTTTCAGCTATATTCCTCTCGGGTGTAAGCATCACATTTCGGATTCACATAGTATAAGTGCACAACATCCTTAACTTTAGTTTATAAGTTTCATCAG
>JAOXYI010156293.1:0-11523 GCA_028566495.1 Lithophaga antillarum | reverse complement strand
TTGTGCAATACGACAGGTGCCTCAAGTGGAGCAGGCCATGCTTATGCTTTCCAAGCACCGGATGTCATTCCCGATTTTTATGGGAGTTCGTATTGTTTCAGTGTTGTTTCTGCTTTTGCTTCACGTTTCAGTTTGATCCTTTGTTGATGATATTCTTATTTGGTCCTCTGGATGCATGATTTTTTTTAACATTGACTTCTCATTCTATCGTAAGAACATTACAGTTTTGTGAAACTATTTGAACAGACCAATCTCGATCCACTTAGCTTGTATAATTATAGAGATTAAACAGAGGAAAATAAAAGGACAACAATGGCAAAAAATAGTCAGGATTGCATTTCCACTTTAATGTGACCCACTTCATTTCTTGAAGAAATCCCGTAGAAGTCTTTGAACAAACAATAGTATCCCTGCTCAGACTGGGAATACCTTTGATACTCGTAATTGTCAGTAACTGGAAGCCCAGAAGTATGGATTCTAAATAATGATCGTCCTGCACAATATTATCACATTACTAAAGTTTGTTTCACAGAACTGCGTGTCTGACATTTCAGTGCTTATATAAAAAAAAGATAAGATAAAATTTGGAAACAAATAAGATGATACAAATGCAAATTTGGAATTTTCAGATTTTTTATACCATAACCTGATTTTGTTCTGCTCATATGCAAAATCGTGAACTTTTGTTCCCCCCTTTATAAATTTTGGGCTGCAAGCAATATGTTTAAACAAAATTGTGTTTTTTATTTTTAATTCTGTATTCAAATAAACTTGTTTAAACAATACAATCAGTACAACATAATATTTCTCCAAGATAGTGAAAAATCTTATACACTAACAATTTCGAAATATCATCAATTTTTATATATGCACAACCGAAATGATAAATGCGAAATTGTTATTAATTGGAAAATTAATTCCGAAACTATCGCTAAATAATATTCTGTGGATATATTTGTTTGCTATAAAATATATAAATTTACTCCTCGAAGAAAATTGACTGGTCCCTTCGAGTTCGACATAACGAGAGCCGACTGTATACGTTTTAAAGTTTAAATTGCACAACAAAATAATGGAATGTGAAACTATTAGCTTATATTAGAACGAATTTCATCGGATGAAGAAAAATTTTCTGTTTAGATAATGCTATTCTTGTATATAAAGAAGTATTTGTGACAAGACAAAATCAACATTATCTAGCCATAAATAATATTGTCCAGACAAAATTCTAGACATTTTTATTTCTGTCTAGACATAAATGTTTTTATCCAGAGGGAAAAAAATCATACAGATACCGTGCTAAATCATATACGAAATAACTTATTGAATTTGCAGTCTCAAAATTGGTCGTTTTTGGCAGAAAACATGCACAACTGCTAAAAATGGGCAACGAGGAAAGCGTTAGCAGTTACAGTGGGAATTTATTGCGCGATAACGACTGCAATGAACGACAGAAACAGTGATAGACAAATGAGTCCAGCAAAACCATCCACATTCATTCAAGAGGGAGTGTAATTATAGCAAAACCAAATTTTAAAAACTTATATAAATGATACCATACAACGCCTAAAGGTCTTTATGTGTAAGCATCCTTGTACATACGTCAAGCGGCATTGTTTCCTGAGTATAAAAGTAAACTGGTAAGTAATTCACTCCAAGACCCGTATGAAATTAAAACATCACGATTACGCCGAAGTTGCTGTAGCTTTCTGTTCAGAAGTAATCGGCAGTTCTGTCATGATGTTAGTGTCACTCGTGTGATAATTGTTGGTGAAAGTTGCGTGACTACATTAAATAACACACAAGAAATGAGCTCTCATATACAGCTTACTGAATTTATCAGTCAATGAAGCATAAAATATAGGTCATGGTTACCCATTTTAGGTAGGAAGCTTGCACTATCATCCAACTGCAACCGCATAATTATAAAGAAAATGGTTGCACATCATATTGTATCAGAAAATTGGACTTTCCTGCATAATTAGCAAATATTTTCAATGAAGCCTTAAATGTAAATCATGGCGACCTACTTTAGACGTAGCTTGCGCTCTTACCTCAATGGATTTTTGTAAACTGTAAATCAAACAGGATCAAAGGAACTTTGCGTAAACTTAAAGCATACTTTGGAAAGGCATGCAGATATAGATGCGGACCACCAAAGAGTTGCAGAACAGTTCTTCCTCCCAAGTACTGTATATTGAGTGCAATATTTTAACTATGTCTCGGTGACTACTTTTATTAGTGGAGCAAGCTGCAGCACCTATAGAATTACCGAACTTTGCAAGAATCGCATAAGTTATAATCACTTTTTATTTATCGTATCCCAAAGGTGACTGGTTAAGTGATCTCTCAAACTAAGTCTGTTATGCCCTAACCATTAAATCATACTTTTTATAGCAAACGTAAACCTCCGAGGTGATAGGCTAACAGTAATTTGTCAAATCATCAGTCGCCCAAGCCATGGCAAACTGAAAAATAAACTACATAATACCGTAAATTCAATAAATATCAGAAAATCAACTTTGAAAGTTTGCAGGAACGTATCGTTTACATGTGAGTGAAATTAACAGATACCTATTTTTCGACAGGATAACCAATTTCTGCAAATCTTAAATATATTGTAATTTTAAATGATGCATCAACTGAAAGTTAATTTACAAGAAAATCCTTAACACATGCAATATATAAAAGATACCCCAAAACAGTCTTGCTGTTCGAACTAGTTCAGCTTAATACATTTCATTGCTCAAAATTTCTTTTCCACAAATATCTTTGGAACAAAAGAATGGATATACATTTGTATCAGTAAATTTCTCCTTTATCAGCATTTTTTCCTGCTGCGATTATTTGATATTTTATGGTCTCTTTGAAACGAAGAAGTGGTAAATATTGGGTAGAATGTCATGAGGCGATCCGAGGAGTGCAGTGAGTTACTAATGACATGCAGTATCACACTGAATATCGTTTTAACATTGTGAAAGTAAACAAGGGTACTGTGGTCGCAATCCTGTATTTTGTTCACTCTCCCCAAATACCAGAATAAATGCCAGCCACAAATACACGAAATTCTGGGATCAAATGAGCATTGGCCTCCCCAATACTGGAATATCAGGGTTTTTTAAATACTGGTATAACTGGTTCAAAATCCGTCTTTTATTATCATTTTATAAAATTAAAATGTATTTTTCAAAATCGTAGTTGTTCTGTAATACGGCTTGATTTGACCTGACTACGTGTATTTGATTTATCTCCGGTTTCTGATAATCACATAATCGAATTGCCCCAGTTAGATCTATTAATAAACAAACGACAAAACAGTAGTTTTGTCAATAACTTTTTGGATTGAACTGAATTTTCGATTCTGCGTTTCGTCGAAAATGTGACTATTAAGGCAAATAAATGCACAATCATCTTAATCCATCACACAACTAAAGTTATTTTTTAAAAACAAATACACCTTAAAAGACATTTTATTAACATGGGGAAATTCTAAATATTTTTTCATTTTGTCCGTTCAGAACCGATTTTCAAACCACTTGTATCGTTCAATTTAAATTGTTCCGTAGAAAAATCATGTAAATAAATAATACGGTTCGCATTGATCTGTGAGTTTGACTTACGTTGATCTGAGAGGCTGAACTTGTATTATTCTCACAATTACGGATTATTTTCACTGTGTTGAAACACTGATGGGTGAATATTCCTTAAAATGAGGCAAAATTGTACCGATAGCAATATGTTACATGTATGATCAGCTTTGGCTGCCATAAAAATCTTGATTTCGGACAGCAATTTTCTTTTCACCAAAATATTTATCTGAAAATCACGTTTGATTTCGTGACTTCACGATGATAAACTAAATTTACGTGTCGTTTTAATAGATATTAACTTTGTTTCTATGTTTGCTGGCGTCTTATTGTATGGGTTTGTACATCTTTACTACATGATTTATATTCTACTCAAAGGAAACAATTGAACAGTACTGGAAATTTTAGCGATGCGGGCGTCATCCCTTGCCCTCACTTTCACCATGCTACCTTCAGTTAGAGGCATTCTTGCTCCCAAAACAAGTTTATTTCCTGCCGTGGAAAAAATTCATCCATAGAAACGGTAATTGTTCAATTTTCAAACGAGGCTGATAAAATACAGAACTGTTGTTCAATCAACACTGTATAAATATATACCTATTCATCGGAAAACTATGTTATCTTTGATGGTATATTCTCAGTTATGCATTGCAAGTTATGCATTGCAACTACAGAATATTGTACAAAGCAACAGAAATGTGAGTATTCTGGTCAATTTATAACCAGTATGGAAAAAGTCCTTGCCATATGGAAAACTTAAGAAGGACGTAGATGAGAGCTAATAAAATAACCTAATTTATTGTTATTTTTATTTCTATTTTTTAAAATTAAGTTTCACCTAAATAAAAATAATTTTTGGATTTAAGAAACTACGATGTTTTGCAGAACATGATGCAAACAGTCGTATTCATGTTATGAGGCGATCGGAACACATTAATTCATATGAAACATTGTCTGTTTATTTTACTGTTATTATGACGTTTTGTAATATATGATACAGTTCAAGCCAAAATTCAGACCAGTAGAAATCAATAAGAAATTGTCCTTAGATTGTATCATCCTTTTTGGGTAGGTTTGGGATAAGACCCTCAATTTCAAAATCCCGGATCCACCTGGACTTTGTGACTTTATGAACATTTTAGCTGACAAGAGATCGATCAAAACTGGCTAGCTAGTCTTCAAGAGTAGATACATTTGCTGTATCTAATGTCTAAAACTTGATTGCCAACGTCAACGCATTGATAGTTGTGAGCCTTCATAAGATCTGATGATTAATAAAACGATCGATCGAAACAATAGCATATCCCCCTACTGCATTGTTAATACTGGCTAGTTGCAAAAGTATTGACAGATTTTATAATATCTCAACAGCGTTAATACACTTAGGGTGTTTAATGCAATGCTTTATTTCAGTGAGGTTCTACATGCTTTTAAAGTACTTCGAATTCTGAGCAATGAATTAGATATGAGATCCGAAGTCTTTTTGAAAAAGGATGCAGTGTAAATGTAAATGAGTGAAAAATAAAATCTTAGATGATTGGCGTTGGGAAAGAACGGGTTGCATTTTGAAAATGTTACTGCGCCAAATCCTAGAACTCCAGTTCAGCTGAGGTTTGCCCGACTTGCTGACAAAAATAATTTTAGATTGAATAACCCTCGTAATTAACATTTATATAATAAATACGCCCTAGCGCTGTATGCATAAACACTTCAGATTGCTTGAACTAAACTTTTGTGTTTACTATAATAGAAACAAGCAAAAAGTGCATCACTGAAGCGAAGTCAACCCCCTCGTGTCTTCTGCAAATCATGAAATGCATATCAAGATCACATACTTCTTAACTATCAAAGATGTATCCACAAATGAAAGTGCTATTGTTGTACAAAACAAAACCAAAGTCACTAAAACATAAAATAATGTCAACACAACCTGTTTCTCATACAGTGGTTTAGCACTATTTATGTCACATAATCCTTAAAATCTAACCGGTGTCGCTGAAGCATAAAACGATGACCCAGATTCATGTCCTGTGGTTTAGAACTATCTAAATATATATCTAAAAATGATGTTTCATTGTTGTGCAGGTTATACAGAAATGGACCTAAGCACAAAACTTAACCAGATTCACTGAAGCGTAAACTGTAGGTCACAATGATCCAATTCTTGTAGCATGGCTTAGAACTATCCAAGATGCGTCTTAAGAAGTTTCATTATTGTTCAGGTTGTGGTATCACTGCAACAGTCCTAAGCGCAAAACTTAACCAAAGCCACTGGAACATAAAATATAGGTCAAGATGATCCAGTTCTTGTAGCATGGCTTAGAACTATCCAAGATGTATCTGCATATGAATATTTATTGTTGTACAGGTTGTAGTATCACTCCAGTGGACCTAAGCTCAAAACTTTACCAAAGTCACTGAAGCATAACCTGTAGGTCAAGATGATCTAATTCCTGTAGCATGGCTTAGAACTATCCAAGATGTATCTGCATATGAAGTTTTATTGTTGTACAGGTTGTAGTATCACTCCAATGGACCTAAGTGAAAAACTTAGCAAAGTCGCTGCAGCGTAAAATGTAGGTCAAGATGATCCAATTTTTGTAGCACGGCTTAGAACTATCCAAGATGTATCTACATATGAAGTTTCATTGTCGTACAGGTTGTAATATCACTCCAGTGGACCTAAGTAAAAAACTTAACCAAAGTCACTGCAGCGTAAAATATAGGTCAAGATGATCCAATTCTTGTAGCATGGCTTAGAACTATCCAAGATGTATCTGCATATGAAGTTTCATTGTTGTACAGGTTGTAGTATCAGTGCAAAGGACCTAAGTGCAAAACTTAACCTGGATGAATGGACAGACGGACGAACCAACGAAATGCTATATCCCCATGCCAACTTAGCTGGGCAAGGGGATAAATATTTTTGTTCAAAACCAATTAGCTGAATGGAACCAAACTTGCTATATATAGTCCTTAGGTGGTCCTCTTCCAGTTGCATCCAGCAACTTGGTTCCTTATCCAAGATGACTGCCATGGCCATTTATACATATATTATCTGTAATTTCACAATAAATTAGATTTTTACTTTAGAACAACTGAGCCAAACTGAACAAAACTAAATACAATATTCTTTGGATGATCTTCTAGGTTCTCAAAATGAAGATTTTTTAAAATTTTACAAATTTTTAACCAATCATAGGCCATAGTGGTCAACTTAAACGCTAGACAGGCTTGCTGTATACAGTTTTGAAAGGGGACTATTCAATGATCATCACTGCAAAGTTTGCTTCAAATTGGCAAAGCTAAAACAAAGAAGAAGATTGCAATTTGTACAGTTAACAAATGATGGCAATAGCTTTCATGGCTTTCAGCCAGGTGAGCTAAAAAGAAAGACAATTCTGCTCAAAGTCAAAAAAGTTCATGAAAGATGAAGAAGAAGTGCATATTAATTTTAAACTCTTTAAGATTTATACCTAAATCTTTCCATTCTTCTATCATCCTGTTCATCACCCACTAGCATATCTTCTTCACCAGTTTCATCTATTTTTATACTCTGATCCACTTTAACCTCACTTTTTTCTGATGACTCTCCTACATGAAGACTCCTCCCAAACAAACTTGGTAAAGCCGAAGATGAAGATGATGCTGTCATTCTCTCATATCTTTCTCCATCATGACACAGATGACTTTGCTTCCGTAACTCATAGTCTATGTCATCACTGTCACATACACTTATTTTATCAGACATGTCATCCTGATATAGACAGGGCTTTAAAATCTCTAATGTCTGCAAAATATAATGGTTAAATAAATAGAACAGGGATGATGTTATACCGTTTTCAGCTGCAGCTTTTCACTCATTCACAGGGATATCAGAAAAATCAAACCTACGAAAAAATGTAATGGGTGTCACCAGTCAACATTTTTCCATGCTGATCACCTGTACGAGTTATATCATGTAGCACCTAATGATGCTGAAATATTCTCTTACTGAAATTCTGTACAAACACATACAAACTAACTGTTTGACCTAGTATGTACATTACAACCATAAGTACAGAATCTGATGTTCACGAATAAATAAATATCCTAACACACTGTTAACAACCGATTTAAAAAGCTACTATTAAATGACTGAATGCAACATGAAAACACCTCATAAAAATTTCATTTAGTGTCTCAGTCTGTCTTGCGTAAGTGTTAAGATAAAGTTTGTATGTACTTGTATAACAGCTTGCTACATTTGTGGTGTTTGATTTGCCATATTTAGTAAAAGTATCATAATTTTTGCAATTTTTAAAAAGATTTCCACATTTGGAAAAATGTTTTTTTAAACACTGATAAAGATGAAAATGCAGATAAAAATGAACTTAAAACTGTGGAGTTTCATTTTCTCATTTACTTCTTCAAAATAAGATACAGTTTATATCTCTGTGACCACAGTTGAAAAGTTTTGCTTTTTCCGGAGTAGATCTATTTATGCATTGTTTTGGCTGAAAGGCCAAGTGTTTCATAGCAGAAAATATTTGAAATTTAATCATCAGAAACAATTATGTCCTGTAGTGGCCATACTGAATGTCCAAACAGAACAAAATGAAAAACTTTTTTTACAAGATCATGCATACATGTAGATCATTGCTGCAAAGTTTTGGTTGAACTTAATCAGTATAATTAGTGGTTTCAGACAAGATTTTTGAATTTCAGTCAAACAAACTATTTTGCCCTGTGGCAGCCATACTTCATGTCTGATTGGCACGAAATGAGGGATTCTGATACAGGACCACTAATAAATCATTTCTGCAATGTTAAGTTCCATTGACATAGTGGTTTTAGACAAGATTTTAAAATTTTTACCAATAGAAACCATTTTTGCCTGAGATAGACAAACTGAACATCAGATAGCCACAAAATGAGGACACTTCTTAGAGGACCATCCACAGATCGTTTCTGCCAATTTTCAAATCACTCAATCCTGTAGTTTCAGATGAAAACATTTCTAAAATTGCAGCCAATCAGAAACTTTTGTTCACTGTGGCAGCCATACTGAATGCTGTATGGCATAAAATGGTGTAACTATGTAGAGGACAATCTATAGATCATTTCTGCAATGTTTCAGTTCAAATGGCCTTGTGGTCTCAGACGAGAAGATGTTTGAAATTTCAGCTCATCAAAAACAATTTGGCTTGTAGTGACAATACTGAAAATCTGACTTGCATGAAAAGAGGAAAGTTTTTAGAAAAGCATCCATAGATTGTTTCTGTCAAGTTTCAGTTCATCAGCCCAGTGGTTTCAGATAAGAAAATTTTTTAAATTTCCACCAATCAGAAACCATTTTATCTTGTGGCAGCCATACCAGTTGTTGGATTGGCACAAGATGTGGAAATCTGCTATAGGACCATTCAGGGATCATTTCTGTAAGCTCAGTTCAATCAGTTCTGTGGTTCCTGACAAAAAAATTTTTAATTTTTTAAAATTTGTGGCAATTAGAAACTATTTTGCTCAGTGGCAGCCATACTGAATGTCTGAGCAGTATGGAAAGGGAAAACTTTTTAGAGTACCACATACAGATCACCAGTCCAAAGTTTCAGTTAAATTGAACTAGTGGTTTCAGAGATGATTAAAACATAAAAATTTATGGATACTGGATGCCAAGTGATGGAAATAGCTCACTAAGAGAGCTAAAAAGACCCCCCAAAAAAAGAACAAACTTACATTTTTGGTGTACATCAAAGACACAAGCTGTATTACAGAGGCACTCCAATACTCCTAGAACAAAACAGCAATAGTTACTCATTTTATTTTATATATATCCCAGATAATTTCCTTGAAATTACTATTTGCACTACTGGTCTTTCAAGAAAAAAAGTATTAATGGTTTAAATGTAATTTAATGAGAAACACATACTAAAAACATAAAATTACAAACAAAAGTGCAAATTAAAAACAATATTTTATCCTTGATGACAATATTTGTAACATCTGCAAATAACAACTGTTGGAACTACAGCATATCCCCTTACTACACAGTGAAAACTGACAAGCTGCAAAATTACTGACAGATTTCACAATATCATAACAGTCATTAATACAGTTATTATGTTCGTTGCCAATAACCTTATTTCAGTAAGGTTCTACATACTTTAAAACTACTCCAAATTCTAGTGATCTGAACAATATGAGATGCAACAACCTTATGTTTACAAGTGTTGTAACCCAATTTTTTTACAAAACTAGGTTACAATCAGGCCATGATGACCCAATTTCGGCAGTTCAAAGCACTCCTAATTCCGAATGACCTGAGATTTTTCAACGCTATGTTTGCAGTAAAAGTGTCATGACCTACTTTTTGACAAAACTAGGTCACACTGTTGTTTAAAAGGCCCAATTTTGTTTTGTGCCACTGATGTTCACAATTATGAGCATTATAATATGTTACAACCCTATGTTTGAAAAAAAAACTGTTTGCTACCTCTTCCTACGAATTTTTCACATCTCAAAGGGACATAACTAGGTCGCAATTGCCTAAGTCCAATTAATTTTTCAATGCTTCAACAGTTTTCATAATTACCGGTGTAATGATATGTCACAACCCTATATTTAAAAAAAACTTGCTTTTAATCCCTCGTTTTCATCAATTTCTAAGATTTCATGGGCTTCACTAGGTCACAATGACATAAATTTGGTCAATTTTAGCAAATATAAATAGTGTTCCCAATTACAAGAGTTACCATATATCACAACCCTACATTTGAAAAAAAAATGCTTGTGACCTCCCTCTGCCCTAAAGTATTAAGATTTTCAAGGCACAAAACCAGTGTCCGAAATTACTTAAGAAATCCAGAAGACCCACAGAGCAACACAGAAATATGGGCCTATTCTATTACCTTTTTCACAAATTTGGCAGGCCCTTCAGGAAATCTGGAGGCCTCTGGCCTCAGGACTGACCTTATTTTCAAACAATGGACATAATTCCAAAACAGTATACGATGCAGACTTTATATTAACATATATATATTCAATACAATGAGTAACAATTTTTAAGATCTTATTATAAAATGATTTCCAAGAACTGATTTTTGTTTTATCATAAATTTATGCAATTTTCATATTTTAAGGGGTGTAACTCTTGAATGCCTACTGGTACTGAACCCAACTGTACATATGTGTTAGATCAATTCTTTCAAACTGTATATTAGGACTTCAACTCCTTGTAGTAACAGAGGAGATAACGTGAAAACTTCCTACCTGACAAATTAGCAAAGGGCAGTAACTCTTTAAAAATATTCCATTTTCCACAGTTGAAAGAATATGCACATATTTATATGGTGATAAAAAAGCACGCAACGTCTCACAGAGTTCCAGTTTAAAGTGCAAGAGTAAATGTAGTCACAAGAATTTGTGATTAATGGGTGAAGACAGACAGAAAGCACAAAAATAATGTGTCTCTCATCCAGTAGGAGGAAGCCATAATCCACAACTAACTGCAGCAAGTGACAAAATTTTGGAAGTCACCCTAAATACATAATTTTACACCTTATAAGCAGTAACATATAAAACATGTTTTTAGGCCTCTATTGTATGAAATTTAACCTTCTCCATCTTCTAATATATGAATATGAATCAAGATGCAAATTATTCTACAAAATATAATCATTACTCACTCTTTGTTGAATTGTAACAACTCTATTGATCAATTCTCCAATTCCATACTCCAGCAAATACCTGTTCAAAATATACAGTGAAAACAAATTTTTATAAGAAGCATCATCTTAAATTTCTAAGTGATATTAAACATGAGGTTCACCTGAGCCTGTATTGCTCATCTGGTTATATGCTGATCCATTACCCACAATTGAAAAAGCCCCCGAGGGTTTCCGGGGTATAGAAATAGGACCCAGGTTCTCCACCTTGCGGGGTACAACCCCTCCTAAAC
>JAOXYI010156184.1:0-11523 GCA_028566495.1 Lithophaga antillarum | reverse complement strand
GAAACTGAAAGGGTTCCCGTGACAAGGTTTATTTCAGCAAAGATCCTTTTTTGGCCTCTTATTGGGCCCCGAACCGATGAATAAAAAATTCAGTACCTTACTGCATATCTAGAAATGGTAAGAAAAAATACTATAAAAGAATAAAATATCTGAACTCAAACTGAAAGCGATGTTCTCACGAAACATTTCAAAAAGGTCTATTTTTGGCCGCTTAATGGCCCAAATCCAAGAATACTAACCTTAGACATTATTGCAGATCAACAGATGGTAAGAAACAATACATGTGCTAAATAAGAAAACAGCCTGTCAACTCGAAATTGAGAGGCCTTCCCGTTTCAGGCTTTACTTCCACAGTCCCCTTTTTGCCCGTTAATGTGCCCCGAGCCAATCAGTAAAAAATCTGAGACCGTATTGAACATCAACATATGGTAGTGAAAAATGCTATATAAAAATAAAACAGATTAAATCAAAATTAAAAGAACAGTTCCCGTGATACACTTTGCTTCAACAAAGTCGTTTTTGACACCTTTAATGAACCCCAAATAAAACCATGAATGAAAATCGAGACTGCACATCTACTGATGGTAAAGAACATAATTAAGAAGACTTACACCAGGAATATATAAATATATAAAGAAAGAAAAAAAAATCCATCTATTTAGCATACGTTTAGTGGAAGTTAGTAGGATATATTTGGAAGTTGCAACACTGCTAAATGAATGTAGGCGAACTATCAGCATCATTGATGTGGTTTCAGCAAGTATCACTTTGTCATCTTCAATATTTAGCATACGTTTAGTGGAAGTTAGCAGGATATATTTGGAAGTTGCAACACTGCTAAATGAAGGAATGGTAAGGATATGCTTTGAAAATCCAAAAATTTTTAAAATTTTACATGAAAAAATGCAAACTCTACATCAACTAAAAGGCACAACCTTCAGTGCTTATGTACCTAACACCAAATAAATATAAAATACAGTCATAATTCCAGGTCACTTACAAACAATGTCAATGTTATCGTTTACTTGATGATATTTTATCAACACTGAAAACTAAGTCGGCTTCCTGGTTGTTTCAAAAACGTTTGTAACAAAGCAACATACTTATTACACACACAGTAAAATTGAACACACAGGTGAATTGATATTTTCTATAATCCCATTGGATTATATAAATAAAGAAGTTTGACGTTTAAATTGAACTAATATTTGGACTGGTGGCATGACCTTAAGATACATAAACAACCCGAATATGCAGAACAATTTGCAGTAACATATCACAAAATACCAAAGTTATTTTAAAGCACCATATATGTGTGTATTTCAACAAATGCTGCCTCATAAGTGATGCTCGAAGCCAGATATCTGGAAATCCAAAGAAACTCAAATGTTGAAGAGCAAAATAAATCCCATACCACACCGGGAATACAGCCCAAACCAGCAAACGATAACTTTGAGGACTTTAATTTTAATATAATTTAACAACTCTAATGACTGAAAATTTTAAACAGATATTTAAGCAATATAGAAAGGAATTTAGCGCACGAATAATGTCCTATAAAATATTACAATACACCAATGTTAATTTGATGAACATATGCGCATTTCAAGAAATTATGTCCCATTTATGGTGCTGGAAGCCCTGCGTTTACACGTCCAAACAAAATCAAATGCTGAAGAGCATAAAAAAACCCTCAAAATCATCACAAAAGTACAGCCAGAATCAGCTACGGAGGAATTTTCAAGACGAAGATAAATCTCCGTTTTAATACGATTAAACAGTTTACAGACCGGAGAATGAAATACAACAATTTCATGCCGGCACCAAGGTATCGGGTTGGAGAAACCCTCGGGGACTAACAGTCCTCAGGCGTGATATCGATGTCTTGGTAGTAATAAAATATCTCAAGATATCAAGTTAATTGGTATATCTTATGCATTTAGATGCACTAGATGCTTATTAGATAGCTTATATCTTTTCTTAACCCGAAAGCCATCAGATGATTGTATATAAGATATAACCAAATATCCACTATATTTTGGTTATTGAATTATTGTTTAAAATCTTCACTATATCACTTTACACTAATACTAGTATTCAATCCGTATATTGTCTTTAGAAGGAACAGAATTAGAAATCTAACAGATTTAAAATTATTATTCTTAAATAGTAAGAGAAAGTTAAGATGAAGAAAAATGAATATCTTTTTGTATAATGTTATCTTTAAGAATACAAGAAAGCAAAATAAAATAGACAAATTTTAATCTGATGCTTGATTTTCATTTTTGGTAAGCAAATATTTTGCATCCATAAATAACGCTGACGCTGAAAGCATTTGTTTTGTGTCACTTTAATGAACAATTTATGTAAAAATGGCAACACCAAGACTTCAAGGCAGTTGTACTGACAGAATTTGTAGTTCCAGGAAAATGAAAATTTCTCCATCCTCCTGCAGTCAATTGGAATTTTAAAACATCAGTTAGCCACGGCATGATTTTGAATCTTTCTATGAGAATTGCATCTTTCTTGTTGCACATAGGACTTACACGCTGTATAAATTTCAGATTCATTTTGATTGGTTTTTTCTCAGATTTATAAATGGTAACCACATGAGCTAATTTTATATTTACATAGACACGTTTACTGTCCTAAATTGCTAAGTGTTTTTGAATTTTTAATGCTGATAGCAGACTATACTAAAGGAAGCTTTAACGTGGAATTTATAAAGAAAGAAAAAGTCGCCAAAAGTCGAAACCTACCAAACCAATCATACATACGGTGCTTGGTCCAATTTTCATCCATATGAAAGAAGCTAAAGGTTGAATGTTTACTAAATATAGATTCAGGAGGAGCAACTTATGTTATAATACATGATTCTAAAGGTTGAATGTTTATTAAATATAGATTCAGGAGGAGCAACTTATGTTATAATACATGATTCCGGTTTATATCGACAGGGTGGCTGTACATTACAGCATGTATTTACCATGTCATCAGTACGGTGTTAAGTGATGCTGTATATTGTAAAGGGTTGGACATTTAAACAGGTCACCAGCAAGTCTGTCAGCCTAATTTTAACATGACATTAGTGAGCTCTAATTTCAGTATACGTTCATTGAAAATTAGCAGGATATTTGTGGAAGCTGAAACACTGATCACTATGGAAAATATACCAGCATCATTTTAATGGTATCAATAAATATCACACTGTCATCTTAATAGTGCTGTTTGTCTTTCGGGACATCCCTTAAACTTATGCTGTCAACGCACCTAATCACACTCCCATTTAGAGAGTTCATGTTATCCATAATCTGCCTCAGATTTGTCTTCTCTGAACTATTGGCTTTAGAAACAATATTAGTATTTTCTTTTCAAACATCAGGTTCAGATTTCAATCTGTATTGTGTTATTAAAATTAAAAAAAAAAGACCACTGAAACTTGCCATTTTGAAATATTAAAAAAAATCCACTTGAAAGTAAATGAAAGTAATCAAAAATTGCTTCAACCAAAAGGCACAAAATAATTTCAAAAACCTTCAGTGCTTATGTACCAAATGATAAGTTAAGATAAAATACAGTCCTAGTTCTACGTCACTTACAAACAATGTCAACGTCAATGCTATCGTTTACTTAATGATATGTTATCAACACTAAAAACTAAGTCGGCTTCCCGGTTCTTTTAAAAAGGTTTGCAACAAAGCAACGTACTTATTATATACATAGTAAAATTGAATGCTCAGGTAAACTGATATCTTCTTTACAGAATACTAAATCCCATTGGATTGTATGAATAAAGAACTATGACATTTAAACGTAACCAATATTTGGACTGATGATATGACCTTAAGATATATAACAGCCTGAGAATGAAGAACAAGTTGCGAGAACATATCACAAGATTCCAAAGATACATATGTGCATGTCAATTAATACTGTCTCATCAGTGATGCTCGAAGCCAGATGTCTGGAAATCCAAAGAAACTCAAATGTTGAAGAGCAAAATAAACCCCATACCAAAGTACGCTTCACCCAACTGAGTCTCTCGTCTTTCAGCAATTATTTTCTAAACAAATAGCAGAAGAAAAAATAAATTATAAAACGTTATACCAGCCGGTATCCTAAAGCTAACAATCCAGCAAAAAGAAGACAAATCCAAGGCAGAGTAGGGTATTACACGAACTCCAATTGAACTTAAACGGTCATTACTAAATTATCTTCGATAAAGGACCTGGGGCTCTAAGGGCCAAAAATGGCCCAATCATGGATATAAATGATATTCGATCCAAAATATATTTTTGATGCGTACTTTTCAAAAATACATAAAATAATTCAATATCTCGTTTTTAACGTTTTTAATGACGTCATCAAAATGACATGCGTTATTCGGGAGAAAATGCCGGTTTCCGCTAAATATGAATATGAACTGTTACATTGTAGAAAAAATAATTTAACACCGCACATTAGACCCAATCAGCGTCATTTATACAAAGTTATCGATATATATGTAGGTTTTTATTATTTTTGTCGCTAGTCATACAATAATTAATTATTAAAAGGCCAAAGGGGCGATCTTTTCCTAGTGAGGACGTATTTATGCAAATTTATGTGTAGCACTATCTTTTCTGAATAAATATCTCTGAGCTGAAAAAAAACAGTCTAAGATTGTTGAAGGTGAAAAGCTATTTATGAAATATATATTTATGATTTATTGATTAAATACAACTAAATGCGTCTTTCAGCAATTTTCAAACTTTAAAATGTATACCAGATTTATTGGTGAAGGAGTCATACGTACCGTGGGAAAAAACTAACTTCGATATATAATGTATAAACTTATCATACAGAAATAAAAGTCGAGTGCACCTACATAATTGGAATGATGAAATCAAAAGTTAGAGATGATAGACTATAGTTATTGGTACAGCTCTGCGATCAACTACCTAGACCACGCGACCACCTAAGCCTCAAAGCTGCATTATGTCTTATGTTTACCATGCACATTATAGAATGCTATATTATGTTACTAAAGCATGAATTAACTTCTATTCATTGCACTTTAAAATGGTATAGCTGCTTAAAAAGGATAAGAAGATATTCATAGTTTTTAAAAAAAATTTTATGCGGTTTTCTCTTGGGTCGGGTTTGAATTAATAAAGTCAGTGTTTCCAAAAATAAAAAAAAAAAAAAAAAAAGAGAAAAGTTGCCTTGAGTTAATATTGTGTGACGTTTTTATTTGTATACAAAGCTTCCCGAAAACCGTTGAAAATATGACTATGTGAGAATGTTTATAAGTTCAAATTTCGGACTTCAAGAAGCATCACTCATGAAAGTTGCTAAATTATAGCCTACGATTAACTTAATCATTTTCCTAGTGTTCTTTACCTCACTGAAGATCGGCAACTGTTTCAAGAAAACATTGAACATTGTTTATCAAATTATTAATGATGTAGAAACCTTGCTGGAAACTTTCTACTCACACAAGAATTTCCCCAATTACGCTATTTCTTTAATGCGTCGTATAGAGATATATTTGTTTTCATCAAAACTGAGAATAGTAGAAGCTGTATCTTTTATAATGTTTTGCCCAAGTAGACCAGTTAATTTGTTTAATATGATATTTTTCTTTTAGAACAATGATGTCATTAGAGTGAGTCACTGAGATATTTTCCCTTGTTAAGAATGGATGTACTCGTTACAAAATACCAGGATTTATAATATTGAGTGATGCTGTAGAATTGCTATAAAACTTTTATTTCATCTTTCAGTATTCAGGTCAACGTAAAAGTTCACGATCGCATTTATTTGACAGATGGATATCGCGTCATGATCCACGGTAAATTTACTGCAAATTACACATTGCCAAAATTCGTACCTTTCAAAATGTGAAAGATTTGGTCTTCATTCTGGTGAAATAGAAAAGAACGAAGTAACATACATTACTTTGGTTAAAACGTGAGCAAGATTAAAGTGAGATTCGTCTAATCGCTTGCATTCGTGCCACAGTGGTAAGATAAGTTGGTAAAACATTTACAGCTACCGTAAGGTCGATTGGTGGAAAGGCTAAACGATTTGATCAAATCGAAAAGAATTGGATTCAACATTGTCAATGTATAGCGAAATCAAATCCAGTGTATCAATTTTCAAATTTTTTTAATATACTTTACTTACTACTGTTATAAAACTAATAAATGTTGACAAAATTAAAAAATGAAAAGTTTATTTGTTAAAAACTTAAATTGCAGGGGATCGGACTACCAATAATTTTGCTTTGTCGTGAACCTTTTCAAGTACGTCAATATTTATACAATTGATCAAGCCAATAGTATGTTTAATTGAAAAGAATTTTTTTACCAAAATAAACTGACATAAAGTTGCAAGAGGTCTATCAAATTTTCAGACCCCCGTATAGACCGGAGGACATCATTAGTCATCTGCTTTTATTACTAGAATTGAAAATTTTAAATGTGATGAAATTCCTAATTTCAAAAAATAAACTGTGGTAATATCATCTACGTTATTGACAGACTTTCTACTTGAACTTCAATTTTTGTTTGATTAATCTATAACTAATAATATTTGTATAAAAATAGTTTGCTTTAGTTTGAAGAATTCATGCATGCAAAAAGCTATTATGATGAAAATACGCAGATCTTTATTTGGTAACCGTTCAGACAGCTCTATATGTGATTTTATATTGAATTATTATCTGAATGAAAGTTGTTTGGTTCAAATCACAAATGTGATGTCAATGCTGTTTGGTTTACGGGGTTTTATACCAAGAAAACCAGATTTTTTTCTATTTTATTTATATAAATTTGTTAAATAACCTTCGTTCGAACCGTTCGAAATTAGATTGGAAACTCATTGAGAGTGGTTAGGACTTTGTACTGGTGAAAGTAAGTAAAGGGTTATGTAAGACTACCATTGGTTGTTTTGTACTAGGTCGATAACCCAAAGCATGTCTGTAAAGTACATTTTTATAGCCTAGAATGCGCTTCAATCTTTCAGTCATTCATTATCTTGCTTTAATTCACACAACTCTGAGAATGTTTAAACCAACATTTATCAGGGATGTATTCTTGTGGCATTCACTGGAATGCGGTCTGAATACAGATGTTTTGGTTTGATAACACTATTTCCTTATCGATATTTGCGTATAAGTACATGATATAGGATGAATAGACTCAAAAAGAAGATCATGTTTAACCAATTAAAAAAGTCGTAATCGTTGAATTTGTTAATTATACTCTTCGTCATAAATATGGAATATTTTCATTTATTTTCAAAAAAGCTGAAATAATTTTTATATTACCTAAAATTAATCCAAGAAAAAGACATACAAGTAAAGTTTAGCTATATAGTGACTCAAAACAGGTCATATTGTTTATTTATCGATTTTTTTAATCGGGCATCGCAGGGTTTTATACCGGTGGTATTGCGCTTGTTTTTTTAATGTACTGAAAAGTTATTTTAGACATTGTGTTGAATTGTCTGAGCTGGACCAAAGTTACAGAATCTTGACCTCCAAGAGTGCCAAAACGTATAGGATGGCAAATTGTAGGTTTGCGCCAAGTATGTTTGACACCAAACCAGATAGCACGTCAAACCAATATGCGTCAGGGTAGGGTGTCGAAGATCTTGTGACATCATGCCCAGCGAAGAACTGTTATGCCAAGAGCATCTTCTGGGAGACCACGAAAGACATCAGAACGAGATGACCGTGTTTTGTGCTGCCTTTATCGTGGCAATAGAATTAAATCCGCCTCCATCTTGAGAAATGAATGGCAAAACAGAATAAACGTCCGACGTTCTCGGTCTATTGTGAACAGACGCTTACTTGAACACGGTCTCAAAGCTTGCAGATTTGTGCAACGTCCATTACTGAATGGCTTTCGGAAGCAAAGACGTCTTCTGTGGCCACATCAGCATCGGCAGTACGCTCTAAGACATTAGCGTCATGTTAACTTCTTTGTTCCCTCTAATTTACCAGTTTCCTTCACAGTTTAGTACATACATTTGTATAACGTGTCATTTTTTTTTTATCTCCAATACAATTTTACGTTTGAAACTTTGTCCTCCTTTCTTTAACATGAAAATATGGTTGTATTCACATATTTTATGAAAGGTGACATATTCCTATATTCGTTGGCCTTAAAGTAGACCCTATTTCGGCGGCGCATCCCTAGTTACCATTGCAAGCGTAATTTTATTCCGGTGTAGAATTTACCTATTTAGTTCTACCTGGCAGAAAAAAAATACACTGGTGCACTCTATTCCGTCTACGTAAAATCCCTAGCGTATTTTGGTTTCGGAACTATGTCTTAGGGGATTCTATCCAACAGAAAAGAATGTTGTGGAATGAAATCCGTTATACCGTTACATGTGTACATATGAAGTACCCATTCCCCCGGGATATTTGCTGTATTTTTAAGAGTAGACAAACAAAGAATCTTCGCAATAAATGAATTTGTTTCATCCCTTATTGTTTAGACATATGTTTGTAATTTGTAACCAGTCAAATTGCTTCATTTTTGGATTACAGTATAACTTTGGCTCGTAGTCGTTAAACCCGTAGGAAATAAATGTACTGAGATTCAACAGGGAATTATAAATTCCCTGACTTCAGTTTACACTCTTCTGAGTCGGGTGTTTTGAAACCTCGAGGTAGAGTTCGAGTTGGAGTTCGAGTTGAAGTTCGAGTTATGAATACGAGTTAAATTTCGAATTAGACTTCGAGTTCAGTTTTACGTTCGAGTTATATTTCGAGTTAGTGTTCTTTTTAGAATACAATAGAATGCATACATATATGTAAAAAAGCAAATATTTTACTTCCACAGTGCAATTTATAACAGAATAATTTTAATTACATATATCTCAGTAAGATTCATAATATAAACAGTAAACACGTGTACCTGCAGGAAATCTACTGTTATCGTTTGCTCATGTAATACCCTCCTGTTTCTAAAGATTTCATACAACTATTATTAAAGTGATAGCAAATTCAGAAATAATTCAAAAGAGGTAGCTTTCTAGTGCACATAATAATAAAGGATTATTGTTCTAAACTGCTAGAAATATTGAAGATTGGTATGTTGGATTTGTTTACTTTATGGTACTACAAGTGAAACGTGTTTCTTTTCAAAATCGTTACAGATTAGTAAATTTGACCAAAAGAAAAAAAAATATAAAACAAAAGTAATGAAACAAATGTGTCCACGGAAGTTCACTGTTATCATATTTAGTAAATATAAAAGTTTTTACTTTGACGGTAGTGTGCAATGAAAATATTACATTGTACTTGAGAAGAAAAAGGACTTTTTGATCTGTTCAAATCCCTGTCCTTGTCTACTGATGTGGATTTTTCTTCACCTTGTAGAATATTCATTGTCAACATTTTCGATTTTCTTTTAGGATTTTTGTTCATCTATACTTTTCACCCATTCATAACTTTATGATTTGCATAATAGGAAACCTCTAATTAAAATCAACTTTTCACACGTTTGGGTAGCGTTCGATTAGACGACCCGAGTAACACGACTTTTGATTTTTCCAAATAAAACCAAGTTTTTGACACGACTGTTACGATACTAGTACTTCCCATTGATATGGAACCACGCATGTTTAGATAGCGACCAACAGTGCATCTCTGTAAGTTTTATGACATATTTTTCCCTATATTTAGTGTATATAACAAGGACGGATACACAGATATATCTCGCCTGCAATTCAGCCACACTGACACAAGGTTATGGATTGTGAAAATAAAGTCAAGGTTATATGACATTTGATAGACTAACGTGTTCATTTCCGAACAGTGTATGGACCAATATGGTTAATTAGTGACGCATGGTTGCCGTAGAAATGAAGCCACATACATGAAACTTTGATGTATAACCATGGACCATGAAAATGAGGTCCAGGTCAAGTGAAATGTGTGAAGCTGAGATGCTCGTCTCCTGATGAATATGTGGATCAAATATAGTTTCTCTGTAAATTTTAAAAAATCCGTGAACCATGAAAATGAGGTCAAGGTTAGGAGACATGTGTCAGGCTTATAATAAACATTTTCTGATGAATGCGCGGACCAAATATGGGTGCAGCTGTTACGTATAGTTACCGAGAAATGGAGCTGACGTAAATTTAACAAAGTCAGTAGAGCATGAATATGTGGTAACGGTCAAGTGACACGTATTAAGCTGACATGCACATCTCCTGATGAATGTATGGACCAAATATGGTTGTTCAATGATGTGTGGTTACTGAGAAATGGAGCTTAATTATCACAAAATTTTGACAGAGTGAATGCCATCGCCGGCGCCGGTAAAAGCATGTATCGCCTTCCGTGACTTTTGTCGAAGGCCAGACAAAAACTGGTTTCAGGAGACTCGTTTGTTTGTTTTGTACTAGCTCGATGAATATTTGAATTCTGGTTGTTACCTTACGAACTTTTTGGCTACATATATATCGTGGCGACAAGAATTAGTGTTGAGGAAGCCGAAGAAATACGATCAAACAATCAGCGAGTGTTAGTCAGAAGATAGAAAATTCGATTACATCTGCCAAGGTTGGGTATGAGCTTATTCCTTGATGTTGAGTGTTCTGTAAAGAGGGTCGTGACGAACACATAATACTACTACGATAAAGAATCATTCACTAGTTGAGAAGATCGGCTGTACATGTAGCTATACGTATAATGAATGCATCGCATGGTGAAGCTTGAATATAAATGTTGCTTTGTTTGTCGGCTGCGTTGGTAGTTTCATCGTTTCAGTTAGCATGTGATTCAGTTTCCTAACACATGCACTTGAATTTTTGTGGCTGTTAAATTTTTGCATTCTTGTTTAAAACTGTTTAAAAGGTATGTGATGTTTTTATAGTGTAGAGCATTTTTCTGCGGATAAATTACGCCTCCTTTCCGATTTGTCATGTAGTCCACTAAGCAGAATTGATATGGACTTGCGTTGGCCTGTATAGGGATGTACATGACAATTGTTGATATTGCTTCATAATGGACTAGCTCCACTACTGAGATAATCCATGTAACTGTTGGTATACCGAAGATATTTGATGGGGATCGACGAAGAATGGTCCAGAAAACATACCCAAAGTAAATATCAATATCCAACAAAATTGTATAACCGAAAAAATGATTTTAATGAAAAAATACAAACCCATATTTGAACAAACATAAAAATTGTAGCCGAATTCTTTCACGTATGCAATTTCACATCACATTTTTAGTAAAATACAACCGAATTAAAAAGTTAGGCAAAAAATATTCTGAATTAGCTCCAAAAGAGATCCGAACACGTGCCATTTAGGCTTATATAAGCAATTAGTAATCCTTTAAGCCTTGTGTCAGGTAGTCAAGTGGCCAGTGTCAGATGAAAGAAAACAAGACAATTATTCTCAGTAGATAAAACATTTGGCATCTCAAAAATAAATATATAAATTGAAAATATCAAACTTAAAAAAAAAAAAAAAAATCATTTTTTTCTTGACTTGTTTTCGATCCCTATATTT
>JAOXYI010156183.1:0-18519 GCA_028566495.1 Lithophaga antillarum | reverse complement strand
GCTTCAAATACACTCACCGGATGTTACCTGTATATACGAAAATAAAAATATTTCATATGGACTAGAAATCATTCTGATGCCACTGAAGGTAAGCCAAAATTAACAATATTTTATTTGTTAGTAAATACTTTAATTTTCATTAATTTTTTTTATTACTTTTTATAATTTTCCATAAAATTCGAAAATTTCCATGTAATATTTTCATCTCCACTAACAGAAGAGCTCCATATAATACTGCATGATGGGAGTAAAAACTCTCTTTTGAGAGTATACTCTTAAAAGCGAGTTCTGCCAGACCTGTTTAACAGACGGTGGAAGGGAGGTAACTCGAGAAATCGCCAGCTTACCTGGTAAGAGCTGGGAGACTACTTGGGTAATACAATATCTCACTGGTCAGTTAACATAACGTTCTATTAAATCGGTGAACATAACAGTTTTGTCATTTACAAGATGTCGCTTTGTCAGAAAACTAAAGAGCTCTTGAAATTTCAAATTCGGAAAATTATAGTAAAGATTCATCACAAAGTCCTACTTGGAAATGCATCTAAAATATGTTAATTTGAACAACGTATTTATTTAGGCAACGCCACGACGACATCGTTTGCAATATACTGCAGTGATTTCTTGGACGAAGGGACAAATCCAACACGTGACATTGCCAGAGACAGGATTGCTAAAAATCCTTTGAAATATCAGTATTTTGCTGTAGACAAATATGTGGAAGCTGATGGATCCGAGACTTTTGTTAGAACAGTTATCTTTTCCGGTGGTATGTTAATTGTTATTTTATCGAAAAAAAGAAAATGTTAAAATTGTACTATCTCTAACTCAATAACAAGGACAGTAGAAAGATGTTAGTGTAATTTGATAATTCAGTCATTACACTTTCTTCACAAATCAAATACGTAGCAAATTGGAATATATAACTGCACAGTTTAATGTTATATTCTGTAGAATGTACTGGCATGTATCTGAATGCAGAAATTTAAATCATGTGGCGTGCACAACGTCAATAAAATTTGGTTAACTGTTACAGCTGAGCAGTCCGCAACGGAGATTCGTCTACCTTTAGGAAACCCAGCATTGGACTATCAGGTTCAAGTGGAAGTTGAAATAACAGATAGATTCGGTGACTTTATTATTGTTGAGAAGACAATTAAGGTAAAAAAAAATCTTGAATGATAGCGGATAGTGCTTTATTTGCCAATATTTCAATTATTGTGAAAGTAGTTTGCAATTCTGCGATTAAATGTAATTAAAATAATTTATAGGAGTAAGAGTAACAACTTAAGATGAAAATGGTTTTGATATTTGCCTGGAAATTGACCAATATTAGCCCATTTTCTTACTAGTAACAGAATATACTACCAAAGGATATGCTATCTTCTTTCATATGTAAAATTAATTACATATATTTTAAGTCTATAGGAAAAATGATACGACATTAAGCTGCATTTGCCTGACACGAATAAATAAGACAGAGGTTTAAATACTGAATTTAAAGTTATGAAGTATTTTCAGAACTGAATTTAGCACTTTGCTTGCAATAAATTACCATTATTTTGACCGCTATTATTAAAGATGTTTACATCTCATTTTGTACTCCAACTGGTCCGATATTTTTAGTCGTCCGCTAATCCTTTGTTTTACATTTATTTCTTTATTTCGTAACATCAAACAATTTTATTGATGTGCAATATGACAAAGCCTTTGTCAAGTTGCACATCAATGAAATTGTTTGCTGGTATGAAGGAGAAATAATTTAACGAACAAATGTAAGTTAATGATATTTTATGCAGGTGAAACCAGACACGGCTTTACAACCAACAGGTGGAGATGATACTGGATCTGTTCAAAACTTGTTCAAAGTATTTGATGACGCGTTCGCTATTACAGAAAAGGGAGGGAACATCATGAGTGTAATAAGATTATGTGCTGCTACTGCTAGCATGTATAGTCACGTCGATGTAGTAAGTATGAGCCACTATAATATGTGATGCTTACGCTATATTTTATAGCATGTACATTCACCTTGATAACGTAAGTTGGTATGAAGCCACTAATCTGTTGAAGTGCTATGTGGTGCTACCGCTGACATGTAAAATATGAGCCATTATACTGTATGATGATACCGCTAGCATGTATAGTCATATCGATGTAATAAGTATGAAACCTCTTTACTGTTTCAACGTAACAAGACTATTCGGATTTACCGCTAGCATGTATAGTCATATCGATGTAATAAGTATGAAACCACTTTACTGTTTCAACGTAACAAGACTATTCGGATTTACCGCTAGCATGTAAAGTCACATTTATGTAGTAAGCATGAAACCGTTATACTATGTCGATCTACTGCTAGCATATATAACCACAATGTAGTACAAAATTTAAGTAATGTCCCAATGTAATAAGACTACTGCTAGCATGCATAGTTACTTTGGTATAATATGAAGCCACTAAACGATGTGGTGCTATCTCTAGCATGTAAATGCAGATCAACGTAGTAAATACGAGCCACTACTATCGTTTTATCGCTAGCATATATATAGACACATTGATATAATAACTATGAGCCACTATAATAAGAAGGGCGAGGGAAAACCGATGGAGCATTCAAGGTGAACAATCCGAGGACACAGGCAACATCGGGAACAAGGAAGACGAGAACAAACAAACAACACACGAATATGCAACAGAAAACACAACACAGAAAAACTAAAATTAATAAATTATTTAAGTAAATTGTTTACATGTACATTGTACCATACCATAAAACACACTGTTATATTTGTAAGCCATTTGAGTAACTTTATACAAAACCGACTATACTGTTTGCAAGAAATTATAAAAAGTAATATTTTTTTATAATATCGACTTCTGAATCATCACTCTATTATCTTTAACACTTATGATTGTTAAATCAATATCCACTGTACAGGTACAACTACATGTATCATACATTGTATGTAATTTAAAAATACTGACATTTCAACTTTTACTTTACATGTTTTATTTTTTATATCGAGTTTTTTCCATCCTTCTTTTAATTGTGTAGCAATAAAACCCTTCTGTTTCTGTGTACTGATATCACACATCTAACCTAATTTTTGGCTTCCAAATAACATAAAGCACTCAATTTCATTCCAAGCAAACATGTATGTAACGCATACTTTTTTTTCATACTTTAAACTTCGAAATTCATATATTTTTTTTCTGAATAAAGTTTTGAGCAACTAGCATGTGCGTGCCTTAAAGTAAACAATTTACCTTTGATTTAATACATTCTGCCATCTGACGACAGCTCACTGTCTGCCTGGTGAATTTTTGATTGATTTTAAACGTACATCTCGCTGAACAGCAAAATGTTTCTAGTAAGATTTGCCAGATTCTCCCTACCTCTTCTTCCAAAGTGCAGCATAATGTCAATGAACACTCGAAAACATAGAGATGGAATAAAAAATTTAGTTCAGTGCATTGAACATGTTGAAAATAAATAAATCAAAAACATCATTTAAAATGAGCATATTATATTTACAGCATTTATTTTCAAATTAAGTTTTGTCATCTTTTCACTTATCATGCATTTTTTGTGTAAATTAGCTTACACAATTAAATTGGGAAACAGCAAGAACAGCACCAAGTAATTAGTATAAACATCATCTGAGTAAGTGTTTTAGTATGTAGCGTGAATTCTTACTAAATGTAGATACATTTGTAACTTTCAGTAACCAACCAAATTCATAGTCGGACTACATTTTTGTACGTCATATGAATTCGTAAGATATACACGATTTTTCATAGGAAATCATGACATCATATTGCTTTCTTACTAGCACGGAAACCTAATTCTTACAGGTGTGTGCAAAAAGGGGAGGTTATTATAAACATAGTTCATGCTGGTGGTGATGTTATTTCCGGACAGTAAGACGCGACAGTTCAGGCAGAGGGGCTAGGATTGGCAGACATTACAGTAATCTGTACCGATACGGAATGTCTCGGACTCCTTCATTATGCCTCTAGTCTATATGCTGGTACTCCTTCATTGGAGGAATTTATGGTATATAATACAATACATAATCAGAGGAAATGTGATTTTTGCTGTTTAAAAAAATGTGTAATTTAAGTTACCTTGTATTGTAAAAGCTGTGCATCATTCAAGTTTGGGCAGAAATAGGCATACATTTTTTTCCATATCATAATCTTCTATGGCTGGATAATTGCTGCCAAACCAAGACGTTTCAGTTCCTTGGTCATACACTTGAATGACTTAGTGGATATTTTGAAGACTTCCGTATTTGTAATGTCAATATGCGACTCTTGCTTAAATGTCGTTGCAGACCTTGCCGATAAGCCTGCATTGTAGTCTTTTTGTACATCTGACCATCTTTATTTCTCATTTCCATGTAAAATGGTTGACAATACATCATCAAGTTGTTCTTCACTGAACGTTTCAAAGTCGTTTGACAAATTTTTCTCAGTCAGATATTGCCGGAACAATTTTACAGCTGTACCGTTTTGGCGTTTTGTATTTTTTGTTTCTTCGTTGTCTATAATGACATCGATTTCTTCCTTTTGTAAGGAAGCAAACCTCCCTTCTGCCATTTTCCTCTCTCTCACGTCTGCAAACACTCAAACGGAAGTGCTGTTTCATTAGTCACGTTCACTTGATTGCAGTTGGGAATTTTTGTATCTATTTTTAGTAACGTGCCATATATCTGTGCCATCTGTGTTTTTTGATATTGAAAAAAGTAGAATATTGATTATTTGCCGTGAAGACTTTGAAAATACAAAGAGTCATGTGATCTAGTGACAGCAAATCTAATTTTAAGAAAAATATTAGATTAATAACCATTAAACCACCACCAACAGATAGAACATTTTCAGGATAACAAATTTAAGAAAATGTTTCCTGAAGGTATTGAAATTAGTGATGCAAAGTAAAACACACGAGCGTACATAATTCTAGTTATGCTGTAGCGTTCTGTCGATTGACTGTTGTCAAATGTTAAAGGTATATGTACATCAATCTTTCTTGAAATTGTATTCAATAGTTTAATCTCTCTGAAAGGTTCTTGGCAAAAAGAATCTTAAATACAGGAAACTCATTCTCATTGAAATATTCACAAAGAATAAATTACTCTATTTCGTCGAAAAACTAGATGTCACAAGTCTCACAATTTATCAAAGCTACACAATTTGTCAAAGTTTTACGGTTTATCAAAGCTGAAAGGCTTTTCATACGCAACTAGGTAGTTTTACTATTTAATACACTGTACAAAGTACTTATAAATTAAAATCCTGGATCTTACTTGAAATTTTGTTAAAGTCAGTCCTTTATAGTTCCAGAATCTTTACACTGCTTAAATGTTGTTGATATTAAAATTAACCATCAATTACAATTATCTAAGTCATTCATTATGAATAAAATATATACAATCGACAGAAAAAACAAATAACTTATAAACTATTCATAGTCCTGATACGTTTTAATTAAAGTTACGATTGCCAGTATGGTATGTTTTGTTTATACACGTGTGTTTGGTATTGTTTGTGTTTAAATTAAACACGTGTAAAAAAATAAACATTGATGACTTACTGTTTTTCATTGGGAGATTTAATTCCTAACATTAATTTACAGTTATTCTTGCTTATTTCGTGTTTAGGAAGTTTTCGTGGTTAAGATCGGTGCCGAAAGTGTCATTAGAGGTTCGCTTTTTGGAAAGGCAAAGTTCTCTCCCATTCGATTTGCCTACCCAGATGCTTATAATATCCGATCTCGGAGACAATACTCCTACAGTAGACGAAAATCTGCACCCTAAAGTCGATTCCCATCACCAAAATTCAAGAGAAGACCGTGATTTGGTGGACACATTTTAACTGATTAAAATTTATCTTGACAACAAATTAGTGGACCTCAAGACTGAACTAGTATAAGATCATGACTCTTATCCAAAAAGCTGAGAAAAGACATTTCCATCAAGTTTAAGCACGAAGTAACAGAATCCAGTATACTTTTAACGAGGAAAATATTTCTGAAATTAATAAGCTCCACAGATTTGTACCTCACTCAGAGGCCGAAGTTATTCATCTCCTTTCAATTTGATAGAAAAAGTGAAAAATAGGAATAAGCTCATTTGTATTGCTGACACTTACGCCGGAGGTTGGACAACGGTCAGTCAGTATGAAAGTCTAGGTGCCGGCGGCGTAAGCCGTCCCCGTGGGATTTGGATCACGCATGTTAACACCACGGTCACTGGCGTAAGAACTGCACGAACATCAACAGACAGAACCCAATCAACAACTCCAGTGCCAGTCAAAGAGAGTGAGTTCACCTACGACGAAAAGACCGTAGATGATAAGTATTATAATTATGACTTTTGGTATGATTGGGATAATGATTTGAATAGTGATATTGACGTTTTCCCCAACAGGTACATTATTTTGAAAACCGAAATACCAGCTCTGACAACTGATTTGGGTTAAAGGGAAATTGGATAAAAATATTAGATTTTGGGAGAAAATAGGAGCAAATTCCTTTGTTTTGGGCACCATTAGAAGTGGGTATATCATACCTTTTTCAAGAAAATCCTACAAAAATGTACATGTGAAATAACAGGTCATCAATTCAAAATAAACATTTAGCAAGTCAAGAGATGTCTGAATCTGTTTCTTTGGTTGTCCACTACAAGTACCTTTTCAGCCTTATATTGTTAATCCTCTTAGAGTAGCCACTAACAAGTCTGGCAAAAAGCGTTTAATTTTGGATTTAAGCAAGGTAAATTCATCCATCAAGAAAGAAAAGGTAAAATTTGAGGACTTGAAGTCGCCATACAGTACTTTGAAAGCGATTTATTCATGTTTAAATTCGACTTGAAATCGGGGTATTTCCATATAGATATTTGTCCTCAGCAACATACATTTCTAGGATTTTTTAAATAACAAATTTTATTGTTTCACTGTGTTAGCTTTTGGAATTTCTACAGGTCCGTACACATTCACTAAATGTTTGAGAACTAACACACCGGCGAGATAACTCTATAAACATTGTACTGTACTTAGATATTGGGTTTGAAATGAATATAAATAAAAATCAGTGTATCGCTGATGCTCTTTTTTGCCTCTCCTCGATGCAGGGTTTTTATTAAACGAAGAAAAATCCATTTTTAATCCATTTTAAATTATCGAATGGCTCTGTATTATGTGGAACTCGGTTGATTATCCCAAATAGGCGCGTTGATGATTGATTACAGTCCTTAAAATGTGTCCTTTCGAAATTTACAAAAATTAACTACAGAATTATTAGTATGTCTCCTATTATTGGCAATATTATTGGCAATGTATCAAGAATTATGACAAGATACTGTTATACATGTATATCAATTGAATCTAGAATTTCATGGAATCAGCCGTTAAAAATGGCTAACAATATCGATCGAGTCAGAGCTGAATTTTTTTTTATCCAATATAAATAATATCAATTTCAAGAAATGTAGTAATTACAGCAAATCTTCCAATGTTGTTTATTCTGATGCTTTCACATAACTGCTGGCACTTGTACAGGTGAAACTGAAAGTAAGATTTTTCACAAAATGTGGAATTCTACTGAAATGAACGAAAGTTCCACGTAGAGACAACTAAAAGCAATAGAACTGGCGCTTTCGTCGTTTAAACATGTCTTCTCGGGAAAAAAAATTAAAATGGTTTACTTGCAATCAAACTGTTTTAAAATTGTTCAGTCAGGGGATATGAAAGAAAAATTACAAATTATCGCTATGTCTATCTTTTCTATTTCTTTGTAATAAAGTATATTCTCTTAATATACAATGAATTCCAAGGAATGAAAATGGTCGTGCTGATTTATTAAGCAAGCTTGTTGATCATGAAGACTGGGGGGTTTCTGTCTTCTGGGGTCCTCATACAATTGATCGCTTCGTCAGATCGTCAAATGTAAAGTTGAAACGATTTAACGCATTATTCTGGAATAACGATACTGAAGCAGTTGAATCATTTGCCCAGAACTGATTGTGTGAAGATAATTGGCATTTTCCACCTATTTAACTAGTGATAAGGACTGTCAAGCACTTAGTTGCATGTAAGGCGGGAGGTACATTAACTATACCAAAGTGGTTATCAGCCGCTTAGTTCCCTTTGATCTTTGCAAAAGATATGACATATCATTCTTATTTGTAAGAAGTTAATGAATTTAAAAATACGAAAGGTATAAATGTCAAAGGTTCTAATTGTAATTCTTTTTTCGGCACTAAGCCTTTTATCAGTACTGTACTAGCAGTTTTACTGCACATTTTAATGTGACACGGTCCTTGTACGTAGTGGTACTGTAGCAGGCATGGTCACGGAATGACATGGCCCTGACTTTGAATAAGAAATTTAGCAGACATAATCAGTTTCGCGTTTCGACAAGGCCCTAGCATTGTGATGCTGTAGAGGCGTGGTCAGTTATTATAGTTTAATAGTAACGTGTTTTATCTATATTTCATTTATTATTTCACATTTTTCGGATGTATTTGAATTTGGACGATGAGTGTTGGTTTAAGATTCTTAAGATGATCCTTTGAACTCTTCTCTGAAGTCGAAGTTGGTAGACTATTGTATATGTTCCGTGCTGACAATACTAAGAAAAAATACCAGTATGCTCTCAATGCTTTTGTAAGGGGTCTAAATTAAACTTTGTCCTTTGCCCGCTACAGGTTTTTTCACTTTATTTGATACGTGCGGCGGAATCTGCAAAATCTACCAGTAAAATATAAGATGTAGTAGACTGAAATTGTTATCAAGCTCATGAGTCCAAATGGAATGACAAATACAAGTACAAAAACAGTCTGGATTGCATGAACTCCAAAAGGAGTGAGATCAGGTGCAGCCACAGGGTAAGCATCTCCTCCTATGCATGCATCACCAGTCATGCAATCGTTTTATCCGGTAGCAAAAGTCACAAATGAAATTTAGACACATTCTTTCGCAAATATTACAGATGGGAAATTTGAAACTAGTAAGATATACTATGGCGAAAACATGTCTGTTGCAAGTTGAGACACCGAAATATAACGATCAACCAACTCATGATGGCAGCCGTAAAATTTGCGAAGTGCAGATTTCAGTCTTTCTTCCTCAAAACCTGGTTGAGGTAGTTTTTATGTAAGAAGCATTTCCCTATCAGTAAAGTCCTTATAGTCGAAACAAGCTCTGACAGAACTGCGACAAACTCCATAAGCTGGAGAAGAGAGTATATTACTACTCTGGAAATTAATGAAATTGTGTATGCTGTAAGTTTGGCTCACAAACTGTCCGGATTAACTGATCCGTGTTAATCAGATCTGGTAACTTCTGTTCGTGAAGTAGTTCACAGCGCCAAATCGGTCATATTGTGACAAAGAAAGATCCAATCACACCAGAAATGCTGAACAAAATAGTAAATGTTTATGAAATCAAGAGTGCAATCTCAAAGATATAAGAGTAGTCTGTATGTGTCAGTTATTTTATACTTTCGGAACTAGCTATTTTGAGAAGATCAGATATTACATTTTATTCTACTTACGTGAAATTTACATTTGGCTAAAGTAAAACTGATATGTAAAAAGAAGGGAGGATTTTTGTAATTGCTAAAACAGGTTTACTACTTCCTCAGCAAATATACCTAATAGGTACTTCAAATTCGCTGGTATCCAACCTATAGCCAATGAATATGTTTTTCGACTTCTTTATGTAAATCCGCAAAATGCTTACGAATTAAGATCTTCAAGTCAGTTATCGTACACCAGGGCGAGAGAAATATTTTTGTCTGCTCTTCAGTGTGTTGGAATAGACAAGAAAAAGTTCGACCTTTATAGTTTAAGTCGGGTGGAGCTACAGCAGCAGCTTCAATAGGTGTAGATGACTGTTTGTTTGAAAAATGTGGGTGATGGCAAACTGACAAAGCAAAAGACGGGTATGTGAATCTCTAAAAGATCGATTGTCTGTTTCGAACATTTAGGTATCTAGATCTATATTGTAACCCTTTCTTTGAAACTTCAAGAGCGTTGCTGCATACTGTCTGGCGAGCTGTTTTCATATACAGGTGTTGAGTTTTATTAGTAAAATTATTTATGTTCGTTTGAGTTTAAGAATTAGAACATAAATGTTTTTACTAAAGTTATGATTGCCTGTATGATATGTTTTGGTTATGCACGTGTGTTTGTTATTGTTTGTGTTTACATTAAATACGTGTAGTAAATAAACATTGATAAGTTAAGGTTTTGCATTTGGAGATTTAATTTGTAACATTAGTTAACTTTTGTCCTTGGTTATTTCATATTTAGGAAGTTTTCGCGATTAAGTTAGGCGCCGAAATTGTCATTAGAAGTTCGCTTTCGGTGCAGCAGTTCTTTCGCATTACTCATCCCACAGCCCACGACATTTTTATGATTAATTCATATAATCATGATAGTTAGTTGTATATATATTTTGTGTTAACGATTTCAAATTTCTGTTGTAGATTGGTTATTGTAAATCCAAACTATCTGCAGTGCCAAAGACAGACAGCTATAATGAACATTTTTTGTATTTAATAAATAAAGCTTTCCTGCATACTGTCTGGCGAGTTGTTTCCATATACAGGTGTTGAGATTTATTTAGTAAATTATTTATGTTAGTATGAGTTCACGAATTAGAACATAAAAAACATTACACTACCAGTATAAAAAAGGGCTAAAAACGAAAACGAAACAAAAGCAATAAATATCGGACACCCTAAACTCCCACACAAAACAGCAAGTGAGAAAAGGCGTATAGATACATGTAGAATTAGTCCATGTTCTACATACAGCACCCGTTTTGAAATCCTAATTCTCAAAGCCTTATATGAATCAAAATACGTAAAGAGTGGTCACAATGAATTCCTACGAACTGCAAGGTTAGATATCCTGACCGTTTCACTATTTTCCAAGCAAAACTGAATTACAAGGTCTCTTTCTGGTTATATTACAAACTGCATACCACCCTGTACGTATACAAAAGTCTCTTTTCTTTCAGCGAACAGAAAATATTGTAATGTATTTAATTTTTAGCTTCAAAATCGGCCTTTCGGCCTTTTTGCCAAACTGTCTCTTTTTAGAATCCTTTGAGGAATGTATTTGAAATCAGATATGAGGTGTAACTAGTACAGCAAAACATACTCCTTCACAAGGATGCGACACATTGAAGTATAAATATTTTGTTTGTACACATCTACACATCTGACTCATCTTTACATTTGTCAGTAATAAGTACAAATAGCACAAATCTCGTCAAACAAGCTAATGACCTAATGAATGAATCATCTATGACGTCTAATCACCAATTATCACAAAAATTATGCAATCACTTTAAGTACAAGCATTTCACATTAACTGTTACCTAATTTTGTGATGGTAAGGCAGCAGTGCCCTTACCATATTTCTTTCTTTGTGGAATTTTGTTGTCTTACTTATCTTTCTTATTTCCCAAAATTTTAACTAAGCACACTAAACATATCACCTCTTCACAAGTTTATTCATCTCTTTGAAACAAATCAATGATAATTATCTGACATAATCCCTTCAAATTTCACACAGTCTTAAACAATTATACTAAATATATTTATAATTTAACCATAGATCTCCTTTATAAACACTCTAAAGCTTTATCAAATATCCTTTTGTTTGAAACATGAGTCAGTATCTAATTTTTTTTAAGAAAAATATATTAGAACTATTAAATCTGAATACCCCCAAGTTGTTGTATAATTTCAATTTGTCATCAGATATTTTATGACGACTACTGTAATATATATTTGACATAAATCTGTCTACAGGGTGTACCCTGGCCCCGTATACACTAACGTTACGATAATATATGTCGTATCATAAAAATTTGTCGTAATTTTGCAACATGTCTACAGCATGTCCTTAGTTTTATCGTAGCTATGTTGCAACTTTCTCTTAGTTGCTAATATCGTAATACAGTAGAACAAATAAGTGACATAACGGTAACACCTATATGAACACGTGCTCGGTCTGTTGAAGTTTTACTGTTTTCTAATCATTTACACCACTATCAATTATACTTTACATTTTCGTGTAGATGACAATGAATTTCTAATATTGTTTCAAGAATTGTTGTAAACAGTACTTTGTATATTTTGTGTAAATATTGAAAAAGGTAGATTTAATGGTTTAGATAATAATGACCATACGTGTCATGTTATGTGAAAGTGCAGTAGAAGATGAACGTCATTTCTTAATTTTCTTGATTTGTCCATATTTATAACTGTATAGAAAACTTTATTTTGATATGCTTAGTTATCATCATAAAAACTTTTTTAATTTATCATATGAAAATAAACTGTTTTGGCCTATGAATTCAGAAGATGAAACGGTGTATTATGCATTTTCTTTAAATTATTACAGTGTTTCTTTATAAATAGAACTTTCCAAATAAAACAACTATATATCTTTAAAATGATGATAATCAGAGTCTTTTGAGTTGTCTCCCTTTGAACAATGATCTATAGAAATAATAAGTGTTTTAAAATTTTATAGTATTCTATACTGGATATATTCCAAGTGGAAATAAGCAAAAATACTCCTGAATTATTTTAAATATTTGCTTAATGTAACTATCATTTTATGTCACTAATCATTCCAAATCAATTCCATTCATGTTAAAGTATTGTCTGTTTTGTCATGTAGCTATAATTTGATTGTAATCAATCTGCTTTGCAATGGGAACTGTGGTTAGTAATAAAGTGTATTGTATTTTGTTATTCTATTTGGTTTTTTTTTCAGAAGGTTTATAGCGATTTTTTTTTTATTTCTCAAAAATGTTGGTACTTTCTCACAAATTAATGTCTCAACACTAGTACTCTTTGACATTTAAACTAGATTTCTCACTCTTTGACATTTAAACTAGATTTCTCACTCTGTATTTTGTTGTTTAGTCTAAAAAATTGAAAACTACTTATTCAATAGTACTTTTAGTTTGTTTTCTTAAATATTGAAATTCAGTTAATTACAAAATGCTTCAATTAACGAAACCAGATGTTGTTCAGAATTTTTTAAGAGTTCGCCACTAAAAAATGAAGCTGAATTTGATTAATTCGATCTTCATTTGAGTTTGTGTTCATTTTTGTTGAATCTGAATTGAAAGATAGAATTAGGATATGGATATGGTCCAGCATGGAATTGCTTCGGTTCTTTTAGTTCACCTGGCCCAAAGGGTCATGTGAGCTCTGCCATTACTGGGCGTCTGTTGTCGTCCGTCGTCGCTAGCTTTTCGCATTTAACTCTTATTCTCTGAAATCACTGGACGGAATGGAAGCAAAACTTGGCAGGAATGTTACTTTGATGGTCCTCTACAAATTTTATTCTTCTTTTTCCGATTGGAGATTCAACATGGGGCCAAGGCAAATAATGTTCTCTGATTAGCTGAAATTTCATTAATCTTATTGTCAGAAACAACATGGAACCGTTATCCTGTCATAATGTTTCTTAGATGGTCCTCCACCAAGTTTTTGGTGCTGATTGGAACTCCAAGTTGGTCGCCACCGCGGGACAAAGTTAACGTAGGATTCAATGGGAAATGTCGAAGGTGTTTTATCTGAAATAACACCACAGAAAGGAGGCAAACATTACAGGAATGTTTACTGGGTGGTTTTGTACAAAAGTTATACTTTTGGTGCCGATCGAAAATTCAACAATGTGTTCTGGTTGGTTGAAATTTTAACAATCTTTTTATCGATGCAACTGTTATGTTGTTATAATGTTTCTTAGATGAATTTCTACCAAGTTTATACTTTTGGTGCCGATCGTAAAAAATCCAAGATGGCCGCCATCGTGGGACAAAGGTAACATAGGATCAATGGAAAATGTTGGAAAGTACTTTTTTGGCTGAAATCATATTAGAGAATGGAAGCAAACTTGACAGGAGTGTTCCATGGATAGTCCTATACAATGTTTGTAGTTTTGGTGCAGATAAAAAATTCAACATGGCTGCCAGGGTGAATATGTACTAATTGGCTGAAATTTCAGCAATCTTTGCGTCAGAAACCATGTGGTTGACGGAAGTGTAATGATGTCATAATGTTTGTTAGCTGGTCCTGTATCAAACGTTTTGTGCCGATTAGAAATCAAGGAAACTGAGGAATAAAGTTCCACAAAGGACTCGATTGGAAATGTCAAAAAGTCATTTTCTTTGCAATCATTGAAAAGAATGGAAGCAAACTTGGCAGTATTCTTTAAATACTAATCTACAGGGTTCATACTTTTGGTGCTAATCGGAAATTCAACATCACCGCCAGGGGGATTAATATGTTCCGGCTGATTGAAATTTCAATAATCTTCTTGTCAGACACCACATGGTCAATGATCTGTAATGTTGTCACAATGTTTCTTATATGGTTCTCTAATAGAAAGTTTTTTTTTTTTTCTGAAACCACTGGACGGGATAGAAGGAAACTTGGTCGAAGTAGGCCTTGAATGATAATGTACAGATTTTATACTTTTAGTGCTGATCGGAATTTTGGCATGACCGCCAGGGTGAATAATGTGTTCTGATTGGCTGACATTTCAACAGTCTTTTCTGATGGCTTTTGTTTGATATGCAAATAAGCTGTATTTCGACAAAATTTCATTTAAAACTTTTATTTGCAAAGCATCATTAGTATGTTCACTAGTTCAGTCTACTATTCAGCATGTTTAGTTTATGTAAGCAAAAAAAGGACAATTTTGCCTATTTGCTAACTGAGGTGAAATCAGTTGAGCATCTAGTTTAGAATTTTGTATAAAAAAAAATATACACCATGCAAAGTGTTTATATGAGGCAGACTTCATTTAAGGGCTATTACGAAAAAGAGAAAAAAGTTAGCCTAGTCTTTTAATTTCAGCTTCCATTATATAGATGATGTCTTTTAATTTCACCTTCCATTATATAGATGATGTCTTACCATTAAACGACCGTCGTTTTAACGACTAACTACATCTAAACCTGCGAATTATAGCTATCGACAGACAACCCAGGACGGTTAAAATAAAAACTATACGATAAACGTATAGACTACGCTTTCCGGTTAATTCTTCTTTTATGAGTAGCAATATACCAGCCCAGCCGTGTATGGAGTCTAAATTTCACAGCCGATCCTACAGCATGAAAAAGTTGAATTTAATTTCAAATGAAACTATACTTAAATGTATTTTGAATTTCAAAGTTAAAAATATGCTATTAGTTTAGACTTGTATTAAACTGTTCATTTAAGATTGGTTTACCTTTAATTTAACTGAACAATTAAATGTTTGAATTTAAAATCAATTTAAAAAAAATCAAATCAAAATAATTTAAAGTTTAATTTCAATTAAATTTTCACTAAACTGTACAAAAATTCTTAATTTAATCAGATTGGTAAATTATTGTACATCTTAAATAAAATCCAAAGTTCATTTGTATATTCAACTTAAATTCGAAACTTTCAATTTAAACATATTTGAGCCAAAAAATAAATTATCCTAAATCCGTTTTTCCAGCATTGAGCTAAAAGCAATAAGAGTCAGCTGTATATACCAGTAGCAGGTTTTCCAACTAATTATTGGAAAGGAAAGGCAAGGACGAGACATTCTAAAACCGCAACTTTTATTTCCATATTTTCTAGGCATATTTGCAAACAAAGTAAAAGTGTTCAGGTGTAACCAATATATAAAAGTTTACCTAGCGGCTCATTTATCTCAGATAGATTGCCTTGCAAAAGCATTCTAATAAAGTTTCAAGAAAACTAAGGCGGAATACTATTTCATCTAAGTAGTTGGTCAGTGTAAACTATAACAAAAGCTTCGATTGAAGCAGCTGGGAACATCTTTTGATCTCAAACTCCAATCGTGTTACTAGTCTGAATGATTGATCCGGTTATCGGCTAATACTTATATTAAACTTTATAATTCCATAGGTATGTGTATGTGTATGTGTGTGTGTAATTTTCTTTGACTTCTAACACAGTTCCATATATTATATACTGGAGTGCTATTTCTGATGCATTTTATCTGTTCGTTTCTTTTGTCTGCATATGAATACAGCTTATGACTTTCGTATGTTTTTTTTTTTCTCTTATATAAGAACAATATCTATTTGCAAGCCAAAGGTTGTTACATACAATCCATTGTATTGTAGATTTAAGCTTATATTGTTGAAATTTGCATAGAAGAAAATTACTTCGAATTATCTCGTGAATGAATTTTGTAAAGTGATGGTTTCAACCTAATGCATAACAGAATAACAATCTAATTCATTTACTCTTGCTATACTATGTCTTTTTTCTAACTTCGTATCCTTTAATTCATTCCTTTGTAATATTACAGATCCGGTTTTAGTGTATTGTCAGTTTATAGAACACAATGGCAATGTAGAAGTATCAACATATGTCGACTTCAGCGAAAACCCAACTGAACTGATATATTATATTACGAAAAGCAAGGAATACGTCTGTTCACAAAGCGTTACAGTATCTTACTATTTTGATAAAGGTTACGTGTATATCCACATAGGCGGTGACCCATTTAACAAAATTACAATTCCAAAGAAGTAAGTACTTTTTTTAATTAATGACAGTAGAGTTATCCAATGTAGTTTATACTTACATAGAACACTAAAAATAATTCTCAATTTAAGAAGATTTTTAGCGAGATATTATCTGTACCATTAAAAAATTATTTCACGTGAGATAATCGTCAGCAGATTTGTTAGTCTAACTTTATTGTATATTCCAAACTGATCATATTTGAAAGACATTCCAGCTTAACAGCCTGTATTTATTTATAAACACACCTGTTTATAGCAACAAACATAAAAAACGCTTTTGTCATAGTCCTTTTTTTTTCTAGAGCAGGGCTCCATCATATGGAAAGTTTATTTTATTTTATGCTGGTTTGGAACGAAATGGAGGTTAGCACAACATTCCATTGCAATGAATAATAATAATAATAATAATTATCAGTGCATGTGCTTTAGCTAAAACATAACGGTCTTTTGTGGAGTTTCTTTTTCTCGTATATGTAATAGATTTTTAGGTCTTTTCATCCGTTTACGGTATACTTCATTTTATTTGCTTATTTGAACATCGACTGCTCTCTTTTCGTCCTCTTCGCATCTGCTGATCTGAATTGTGATAAAGTTTATTCCCTCAAAATTAGACAAATCATAACATGATTAAAAAGTATTAAACGTGCATGTTGAGATATTGTTTATCATGTTTAACATGGTAAAGCTGCTACTTATTTGGCAAATACAGATGAGTGCACCCAAGTTAACTTGACATATACTTATTTGTCTTGGTGTGTTTTTTTTTAAATATCGTTTAATATGTGATTTATAATGCAAATGAGAAAATGACAAATACTCATTCATACAAAATTATATTAATGCCATAGCAATATTAACGTTTGAATTGCAATATTAGGAGAAGGTTATAAACAGAAATTGCTGTCTAACGGAAAATGATGTATGGTGGCAGACGTAAAAATGAATATTTTTGTATGTTGGAAGGCAGCATTGACAATGTGGTACAATGTACCAAGGGTCCTTGTCCATCAATTTGTCAACACCTTTTCTTGTACGTGTCAGACGAATTATCTCTGATATCGGCTACTCCTAATTCTCTCGAGTCTTCGTTCATGATGTTGGAGATGTCTAATTCTTTTTCACGATACATCGTACTTTTATGGCGTGTTACTTTTTTCTATTCAGGTAAATCTTCGTCTGTAAGACAACTGAAATTAGCTGACTTGATGGATATTTACTGTATAGAATATCAGAATGAACTGGGCCGACATCGATAAATTTGATTGGCAGACTCGGAATAAATGCATCTTTCCTGCAGATATCGTGAACCTATAATTGACCACCTAAACAATATATATGTCATTGCCTATCAGGCTCTCAGACGCGGGAATAAGATAGTTGTTCCATTTGTAGACATAACTTGAACGAAACGACAAGAAAACAAATGGAAATGGATAAAGTACTGAACGGCATTTTTTTATAAAATCCCCCCAAAACGATGGGAAACATACCAACGTCTGGTCGGTGATCTTGGGTAAAATCCAGTGGAATAATAAATAAACCCGTGCATACCTACTAATATCGACTTTAAAAAAATAAGTTATTAATTATTTGTTTTACTCATTTTTTACTATGTATTTTTTCGTGCTACAATTTACCCAAGAGACTGGGGATTTCTGTCGGGTATTTCATACGTAAGTACACAACACAGATATATAATTTACCTGCATGTTTATAAATGACAAATACGGGAGTCAATCTTATGGAAGTACTATGTCAAATATTCTTGACTAAAATCAAGATGGATCAGTAAATGTGCTTAAAAAATTAAGAAATTCCAAGTTTTCAAGTTATCAAGATGATCCCTCCTATTGATATCTTTGTATATAACTGAATATTTAAGTATAAAGTTTGTATTTACTACCAGTCCATTTTTGAAAATGATGTTTTCATTCTCTGGAG